>PVKA01005760.1:0-68365 GCA_004027165.1 Ctenomys sociabilis
TGTCCATATTATTATGAGAAGAAAAACAAATTCAAATGTAGGATAAAAGCTCCCCTTTATTGCACATCCCAGTTTGGGCATTGAAAGCTCTATGTCCTAGAAACCCCTTCAGTGTTTATGATGCTAAAAGACACCATCTCCATGTCAATATTGAAAGTCCTCCTCAGACTACAAGGAAACCAAAATTAATTTTGACTTGAGAATGGGGAGAACAAAATAAAACTCACTGACTGGCTGAGAAGCAGTGTTGATTAAGAAAAGGATGAATTACAACAAGGAAAAAATTGGTGTATTTTAAAGGGTGGTCCTCTATCTTCATGGGTCACAACAGTTTCCGTTTTGGGGGAGCACATTCCCAGCTCCCTCCTACAGCCAGGGCCTCCCCTTTGATATACTAATAAGGGGATTTCACAGTTCCCTACAGTTTCTCAGTTTCCTCCTTCCATGGTATTGCTCTCTAATTTGTAATTTGTACACCTAATCTTTTTTTCTCCATACCAGGAACCAAACTCAGGACCTCCTGCTTACAAGATAGGTACTGTGCTGCCTGATGTGTGGCACTTGCCCCCCCGAATCCTCATGTCAGGCTAGAGTCCCTACTGGAGTGGAATGGGCCAGCTTGCTAGAGTTACAAATCTATAGTTTTGGTGAAGTACCATTGTTTGAGCTTGTTTTCTTTTCTTTTTTTAAAAGAGAGTACAAATTAGAATTGAAACAAAAAATTGTAAGTGATACAGATTCACTTAATAAAGTAATATGAATTTTACAGTATTTGTTGTAATACATAGTGTCATCTTCCAATCAGTTATTCACATTACCTGATATGTGCATGTAAAATTGGAAGAAAGAAAAAAAGAAGAAATGTGTACAAAATTAAGAAGAGAAAAAATACAATTGAAAAAAGAAGACAAAGCAAATTATTATCTGTTCCTTTCTATAGACCAGCAGAAATGCACAGTACAGTTGTCCAAACCACCCTGTTCACATACATAGATGTATCTCTTTCTCCCACTAACTCTGGTGCCCTTCTCCTCAACTCAGTAACTCTTTCCTTTTGAATAAGATCACTTTCTAACCCCAAATTTTATATAGACATTTGTGGCACTATCTTTGGGACTCAGAAGTTCCAAAGCATCAGCTTCTCTGAGCCAGGCTGGCCAAATAAAAGAAAATCATTCTCCACCTTTCCAGAGTACACTCTTTGTTCCTTAGCTGTTTGAAAAAGTATAGCATCCTGTTTTCCAGCAGAAGGAAAGTCACAACTAGCATTTTAAAAATATGTTCTCTATGCCTGAGTCTATATTGTTATTTTACAAATATCACTTCATTGCTAAAGATGCTTCTTAATTTACAAGGTTATGTCCTCATAAACGTTTGCAAATTGAAAGTATCTTAAAATCAAATGCATTTGTTACTGGCCATTTAGGCTCGGATTTTCTGGTTCCTTTGCTCATTGCTGGTCAAGTCAAAGGTGGTCATATATTTGGGTAAAGAAAAGAAAAAATGATATATTTAAATCTATCTTCAAGGAGATGGAGAGACCTATTTGCCTCGAATCACCATCTCACCTCATTTGCAAGTTGGCCAGGGTCCTTCAAAGCAAGAAACAAAAGACAGAGGGAGCTCAGAGAGAGTGAAAATTTTCACTTGCTTTATCCTTTCCAGCCATCTTCAGCTCCTCCTCTTGTTTCTTATGGAAAAGAAGTCAAGCTCTAGGCATCTGCATATACTGCCACTTAATTGTGAATGTGGAGAGGAGGTAGTATTAGCTATGTGCTCAACAGGAGGAAGTTGGGAGAACTTGTTTAGCTCTAAAAGAAAAGACAAATAAAGCACCTAACTTTTAAACCCCTTCAGTGTTTATGATGCTAAAGGCCATCATCTCCATATCAATATTGACAGACCTCCTCACACTACAATGAAACCAATGTTAATTTTGACTTGTAGGCTATACATTGAATAGACCTAACCTACTGAAAATGATAGCTTAGCATCTCAGTGCATTGCAGAGTATTGGCTCCTTACTCTTGTGACTGTGATGGTGTATAGGTGATTGAGTTGAAGCTTGCTGCCAGTGCCTAGAATCATAAAAAAAATTCTGTTCTGTATATTGCTAGCCTCAGGAAAGTTCAAAATTCAGATTTTCAAGTATGATTTCTACTTATGTGTATTGATTTCTGAGTCATTGTTAACCTGATAAAACTGTAAGATAAACGGTCACAAACTAGGATCTGTCTATATTATCCTCATTTTATGGATAAAAAAATTTAGACAGCAGCTGAGGTGCGATCCCCAGTGTGGTGTGCCAGCTCCGCCTCTGGGGTGCACTGAGACAGCGATTGAGACTGTGTGTGGTGGCATGTGCCTATAATCCCAGTGCTTGGGACACTGAAAACAAGGGCATCACTATGAATCTAATCTACATAGTGAGACCCTGTGGACCCTGTAGACCCTGTCCTAAATACATTTTTAAGGAAAGACTGAGATTCAATGAGTTTCTGTTACTTGTAGGGTCCAGTTGTGCAAGAATCAAGTCTATATCTGCATATTTATTTATTTTTATTTTAATGTATTTAGTACAGGTATACGGGGTTTCACTATACAGATCTGACTCATAGTGATCCTTCCTTCTTTCAGCCTCCAAAGCACTGAGACTACAGGCACACACCACCATGCCCAGTCTCATTTTCTATCTCAGCGTGTCCCAGAGCAGGGCCTGCACAACTTGTGGTGACATAGATGGAGCCCCAGAACTTTTCCTAAGTGGGCACTTTAGTCTGTTGAGCTATCTGGCGAACCTACACCTGTGTGTTTAAAGACCATATAATACTGCTTTATTTATTGAGAACTTCCTGTACATCAGGCACTATGATAGTCCTTTGGAATACTGCAGTAAGTAAAATACACTACTACCTTACCTTTCTGGAGCTTGAGTTCTTTTAAGAGTGACTGATTTAAAAATTAGATTCTTTTATTTTAAAATTAGTATAGTTGCATGGCTGTCACTGCCTCTTGCCATTTTAAGTTAGAATTTCAGAGAACAAGTACTATTTCATTATATTCATTCCTTAGCAATTATAGGAAGTAGTTGGACCAGCTATTGACCAGTTTTAGGAGGATGAAGTCCTTTTGTTTGGAAAGCTATGCAAAGTATGCCAGGATGAGTGGCTGCTAATGAAATAGGAAAGTGAAAGTGATTATTGCTTATCATTTCTCTATTATGTATCAAACAGAAAAGAATTGCTGGAAAACATTTATTCATGGTGTCTTCCTGTAAAAGCAATTTATTATAACGTATATATCATGCTGGTTGCCACTTATTTTATTTCTATGCAAGTAACTGATAAATTTAAGATCTATGTATATTGAGGAGTTATGATGGAGGTTTGTACCTCCCTGAATCTAAGCTTTACTTTGCTAATTAGTATAGCTGATTGAATCCTAGGGTTACAGGCCGCTGAGGTTATAAAAATTAATATACAGTCAGAGAGGGACTGGGTTCCCAGAGAAAACAGCAGAAAAATAAAGACATCAGAATTGTGGCTGGAGCCACATCTGAAGAAGGCTAGGATTCAAGGTAGAAATATAACGGCCAGGCCTACATGTGTCCTTAATGAGTAACTTGGAGCTATTCTGTAATTAGCACCACCTGATCCAGTAAGTCCAAATAGGCATCAGTTATCCACATGGATGACCATAACATCAAGACCCATCTCTTCCCCCAAACATCTTGTTCTCTCCATGTACCTGTGCTATGTGAACTATTTCCCTATTTGATCCATATTAGCTAAGCAATTATACTTGCAATTGTATAGGTTCATTATACTTTGACTCACGTTGTAACCACATTCTGACATTGCTGTATAAATTACTCCTGAGAAGTAATTTATGGTTGCAACCCACTTGGAACCCCTCCTGTATCTCAGAAGCTATATTTCTCAATAAACCTTTCCTGCTCTCCTTAACCTCCATTATTCAGGGGATATGAACTTAGCACCTTTGGCTTCTAGTACATTTGGAATTATATTTCTTCTATATCACTAGTATTCTCTATTTCCCACTCTATAAGACAAGTAGCAAAGTCAAAATACATATAGTCTATTGTTAATGGAAAGACTATGTGTAGAGGTTGTTGATACATGTAAATTTTCATCGCATTTATTCAATTTGGGTGAGCATAAAACTAAAATTTTATATCTGTTAAAAGTATATATCACTTCCTTTTCATATCTACTTAATTCATATATGTCTAGATCAGAGGTTGGCAATTCTGGCATGAAGGTCAAATTTAGCTTGCTGTCTGATTTGTTTTTTTTTTTTTAAATGTTCTGTGGACTAAGATTTGATTTTGCATATTTAAATAGTTGAAACAAAAATCAAATGAAGAATGTTATTTTTGGCTTGCAAAAATGACATAAAATTTAAATTTAAGTCTCTATAAATAAAGTCTTATTGGAATACATCTCTGTTCATTCCTTTATACATACTAAGTATGACTGCTTTTTTGCTACAATGGCCAAACTGAGTGATTACTACAAACACTGTAGATCCCACGAAGGTAAAACATTTCTGTTTGATCTTGACAAAAATGTACTCTAACCACTGGCCTAGAAGAAGGGGCCAATTCTGTATAGACACATGCATGAGAATTCTCATTTAAAAGTCATCCATCAGTGCTGTTTTGGAGGAAACACCAATAACAGCAAACAAAACTTGATCCAGTAATTTTAAGTTCTGTGAAGTCTATCAATAGAAAATACACTGAACATTATATCTGTAAACACTATCTCTAGATATCTTGTAAACTTTGTTTTTGTATCTTAGGACAGGGTCTACAGGATCTACAAGTCTCACTGCATAGATCGGACTCGTAGTGATCTTCTTGTTTACAGCCTCCCAAGTGCTGGGATTATAGGTGCGTGCTGCCACGCACAGTCTCCATCTCAGTTTCAGGGTGCCTTGGGCGCGGGATCAGCACAGGAGGTCTGGGGATGGGGCTCTGCCCCTGTGCCTGCCTAAATAGGTGCTTTAATCCCCTGGGCTACTTGGCCGACCCTTAAAAGATCTTTCTGCATGGCACTGACCAGTAACTATTTCTTACTGATAAGATGCAGCATGGATTTATGTAAAGATTTATATTTCACCTGTCAACATATAATACATGCACATACAAAGTACTGTCTATATTTTGTTTCTCTGCATTTGAGGTTATAGTACATGCTTCACTACAACATTTTTTCTTTTTCTTTTGGAACTGGGGATTGAACTCAGGCCCCTTGAGCTTGCCAGGCTAAAATGCTGATTCTACTGAGCCATCTCCCTGGTCCCAAGACAGATTACTCTTAAAGACAGATTACTCTTAATGAAAAATAGCTAAGATAGATATACAGTTACTTTCTCCTCATTCCATGAAAATAAAGATATTGCTAATAGTGTTTAGACGAGATATCATATCTGCATCTTTTTGTTTTTGGTGGAATTGGGGATTGATCTCAGGCCTTTGTTATTGCCAGGGATGCGTTTATTCTACTTAGCCATCTCCCTGGTCCCCCTTCACTATAACTGATATTAACCTTGAAATAATAGTGCTTGAAAAGTAAAGGTATGATTTACTTTGTGTTGTACTTTTCTCAGAGCTCTTTATCATCACCATCATCATCATCATCACTATCATCATCATCACCATCATCATTATTATTATAGGGAAGGGCCTACAGGGTGTTCAGGGTCTCACTACTAGATTGGACTCATAGTGATCTGACTGTTTACAGCCTCTCAAGAGCAGGGATTACAGGTGTGCACCAACATGCCTAGTCTTAATTGCCATCTCAGTGTGCCCCAGGGGCAAGGCTGGCAAAGCAGGCTGGGGATCCAAACCCCGGCCCCTGCACCTGCTTGCAAGCACTTGAATCTGCGGAGCTATTTGACCCACCCTCAGAGCTCTTAATATACATCTGACTCAAAACTGTGACTCTTTTAATTTTTTATTTTAAGGACAATAAAAATTATTAAAAGACATTAGAAACAATACATTTTTTTTTTCTATTTGATTTGTGACTTAAAAAAATCTTACATATTTATTTATTTAGTACAAGGTCTTGCTGTGCAGCTCAGACTTGTAGTGTTTTCTTCTATCTCAGCCTCTCCAGCACTGGGATTAAGAGGCGTGGGCCACCACAGTCAGTCTCCGGCCAGTTCATGGTGCCCAGGGCTCTAGGGCCTGTGTGGCGTGCAGTTCCAGTGACCAAACCCATGTCCTTGTGCTTGCCAGGCAAGCGCTTAGATTGCTGAGCTATCTTTTGTCACTCTTTTTTTGTCTAAAGGAAAGAGAAGAAATTTGAGATTTTCTTTTGTAATTCCCTTTTCTTCCACTCACTGATTTATGCCACCTATTTCTAAATATGCTGAAATGATGTACTTGAAAATATTCAGTTAAGATATTCTTTTCATTGTTAGTTTAATAAATCAACAGTGGAAATTAAGCTATTAATTTTTCAAAACATTCAACAGCAAAGTAAAGGAGCATCAGAAGAAAAGTGAAGGGAATAGGAAATTATCACCCAAAATATTTATAATCTTTATGATAGTCCATGTACTATTATTATTATTATTATTATTATTATTATTATTATTATTGTTACTATTATTATTATTTTTGCAGAACCGGGGATTGAAAAAAAATACTTGTTTTTGGCAGAACCAGGGATTGAACTCAGGCCCTTGCTCTTGCCAGGCAAACATTTATTCTACTGAGCCATCTCCCCGGCACTCCCATGTACATTATTGCAGATTGAGATTCTATTATTTGTTACTAAATAATATAACAAAGGAAATGGATTGTTGTGCATTTTCTTTTCAGAGCTGGATTGAGATGATGATTAGAGAAGAAGACAAGTGAGGTCTAGGGACTGAGAGGACCACATCAAAAGGAACACTGGAAAAAAAGCATTGCAATGTGAGATGCAGTTCAATTGCTTTCATCATACTGGAATAGTACATGGATTAAGGATCTCAACATTGGGGCCAAAGGAACATGGATTTTAATTTTGGTGCTCTCAGGAAGTGGCTGGGGAGGGGGTCGTGATCAGGTTGTTAATCTTTTTGAATTTAAATCCGTTTAATAAGATTAATAAAAGAAATGAGTATTCATTAAGTATTAACTATGTATTTCATAGTTACAACAACCCTGCCTAACTAATGTAATAATTCTCATTTTAAATATAGTGGAACTGAGTCTTGAATATTTTGTTGTTGGTGTAAAGTTAATACACCATGTTAATACACCAAGTGGCAGAGGTGATATTTGAACTCAGGTTGATTGAATTTACAGCCTCCATTTTTTAGCCTTGAGATTATATTAACCTTATAGTTCTGCAGTTAGCTAGCTCTTAGACAAAAGAATAAGAGTGCCATATACTTGTATAGGTTATGTACTGCACAACTCAACGAATGTTCTAGTGATATTGTTACATGCAATGAAACCTAGATGGTCTTGAAAATATCCTTAATTTACCTGAGTTTTAGTTTTCTTGTCCCTAAAAGGAAAGGCTTGAATTAATTGTTCACTTCTTCTCCCCTAGCTGAGTGCCTAGGGTGAATGTGTGCATAATTAAAAAATAATTTCCAATATGCTTTGGAGAGCTTTATGCACATTTGAATCTGTGCTTATTTGATAAAATGAATTGCCTCTGCAAACCCAATAAGGATGTGACAGTTGGGGTACCTGCAGCTGGAAGATTAGGAGAACTGTCTAGTTTTCTAATCATGTTCTTCTGCTCAGGTTCCCCATGCCTTGAAAAAGCAGTACATATCGTCAGCTGATGCTGGAACACAAAAGAACAATATGTCCCTTCTAAAGCATCCCTAGGAGAAGGAATATACTTAACAGATTGAAAAACTTTCTTTGCTAAGATGTGAACTGCATGAAAATTAAGTATAAACAGTACTATAGATTCAAAAGCAGTTATTGAAGTAAATTAGGTATTTTCCACAGAAACTCTTTTTAATGGAGCAATTAATGAAACAAGAATTTTATGTGCTATCTATCTAAAAACTTAAAAGGCATAATTTTGTTGATAATATTGTGGATCTAAGATATTTAAAGAAAATTAAATTTAGCTATCAGCATATACCTATCACTACAACAGAACTCAACACTGTTTTCTCTTACATGCTTACTTTGGGATAAATGAGTGCTTTATGTAGACAGGCTTAACTGAGAAATAGATTAACAGGTCCTATTCAGTTATATTCTACTCTCATATAGGATTCATGAATAAATAGTTATACACTAGCAATAATGATATATAGTTAAGATATATTAAAAATTAACTTTCTTATTTTTCTGTCTTTGTATTTCAGTAGGCTTCTCTTTAGCTCTTCTTAGTTATAATTACTCTACATCCACAAAGAATTTCCAGGCTTCTGGCCTTACCAAAAGTCACATCCCTTGTAGTGTTTCTAAGGGGACAATCCATTTATCTTTCCTATGATAAAGATAACTACCTGCTCACAATTAATCAAAGATTGGGAATACCTGCACTATTTTTAATACGTCCTGTGTTTTAAGGTGACCTCTTGATTCCTACTTCAGTCACACTGGTTTATTAATCACCACCTGTCTCCAGTCTCTTTTTTTCCTCATGTCTTTTCCTTAAAGTTTTTCTTTTGCTTACAGTTTCTTTCCCCATAGTCAGCCTTCACGTCCCTGATATAAAGACCAACTCAAGTTGCTCTTCCTTTTGTAATGTTTTCTCAGAAAGCCTCCATCTTCTATAGCCCTACATCATTTTGTTTATACTTTAATTGCAACTACAGTGGCTGCATTTGCTGAAGTTTAGATTCAAGGACACATGCTTTGAAAACTATAAATACACTTGTAAGAACAATATGGTAGATTATTTGAAATCAAGACAGTTCTAGAAAATCGATAGTGTGTGTTTGCCTTAATTGTGGCACTCATTACAGTCTGCCTTGTGTTGGTGTTCATTATGTATTTGTTTGGATCTTTCCTGATGTTGCAAGTAAAAATTATGCAACATGCATCCCTGTATCACCCCACACCTGTCATATTCCCTTGTCTGTAGTAGGCATTTTTATGTAGTCATCAAGTACTTTGCAAACCAGTATCATATCCAGTCCTTGTGCTAACTATTTGAGATAAGATGTGGCTCTTCCTGCCATGAAATAATGACAACAAAATAGGATGAATGCCATTTCAGGGTAAATGTAAAAGGCATAAGCAGTTCCTTGCTAAGAAGTGGAGTTAGGAAGACTTGAAGAAGGTGACTTATAGGCAGAAAACTGGAGGATAAAAATGATTTTGTCTAGAGATGATAGAGCTTATGTATCAGTGAAGAAAAATTGTCTTTTGCAGAAACCCACTTCTTTAGTATCATTTGGAATATAGACTGCAAAGGGGCTGAAAGTAGAAGTCAGTTGGCAGATACTTCAGATATAGGAAAACACAGAAAAGCAATGGAGAACATTATGACACAGCGTAGTAGGTACACACTGTGGCACCTCACTTTAAAACTAGGTGCAATTTTCCATTCGCTATGAGTTTCATGATGAAATTTTGATTAGTAAATGCTGAAGAAATTGAGAAATGAGCATTTAGCTATTTGCCTTTTCTATTTTTCTGGATGTTAGCATGGGACAAAAACTACCAGAGCAAGAGGACATCTCTCTGGTTCTTGGCTTTCTTTTCTACATTTATGCATGGTTTTGAAGTAGAGAGATTGATTACATAAAACATCATCTGTCAGCCTTTCTTCCAATAAAAGCGCTTCTTAAGTCTCTGTATTAAGTGTCTTGAGATTTCTTCCTCCTCTTCAGATCAGTATTTTAAACTGAATCTTATGCAAAATGGAATTTGTATTCAGGTATTCCCTTAGCAAACATCATGAAAAATCTAATGCTGTACACCTGATTTCAGAATCAGTTCATCTCTTGGAAAATCTTGTCATTACACAATCTTATTAGCAGAAGTGACCTTTTAAATGGACTACTATCTCTTTCAAGATAGAATATCTCAAATGTATTTAAATGGAATTTATTGTGTTTAAAAATATATACAGTGGTTTCCTCCAATATATATCATTTTAAAAATCAGTCAATTAAATAATACTAGTACTTATGTCAGGTGCTGTGATACAAAGATGACAATGATATTGTCCTTTCTGCCCAACAGTCTTCTAATGCATAGAAATAAGCACAGTACAAAGAATAAAAGTGGTGATGAATGCTAAACATTGTAGTAATACTGTCTCAGTTACTCTCTTATTGTTGCCAGGACAAAATACCCAACATCCAAAATTAAGGAAGGAAAGGTTTATTTAGCTTACAGTTAGTGGAGGTTTCATTCATACTCGGTTGGCTCCAAGGCAAGGTGGCACATGGCAGAGTGGCAGTTCATTGTGGTAGAATACAGCAAAACAATAAGAGCAAATCAGAAGAGTAGTGGCAGCCATGGCCACAGAGAGCAAGCCTGTCTCCCTTATTTTGCATTCAGGCTCTCTGCCCCAGGCTTGTTGTAGCACTCACACCCATAATCCCAGCAGCACTTATACCCATAATTCCAACACTGGATCATGAATTAAGCACAAATTCTAAGGCCCCATAAGTGCATGAGGTTTTGGGGGCACAACTAGACATAAACCATAACAAACACATACATCTGAATTTGTTATAATAGAATTCAGTATTTAGTATAATAGTATTTGTTGAAATTTGTTTCACTTCTGTTGGAGTAATCTAAGCAACATAACGTTCAAACTATTGATGCTATAATCTCAGAAATGATTCTAAATGTCTAAAAATTCTTTGCATCTGGGAGTTCTAACATTGTCCAAGAATCCAGAAAAGAATGATAAAAGTGCTGTGAAGAACCCTTGGAAATTGTGTGATACATTAAGCCAATGTGAAGTTCACAGAGATATTTCTGCATGTTAATTTTATAGTAAATGTAATGAGTTCTGGCCAAGGCATGACATGGAAAAGTAAAAGGACATAAAATGTTCAAAGATTAATGTGCTTCAAAATACCATTTAAATATTATACTCTCTTTAGACAGGGAATAAAGGGGAATTATACCTAACTCCACATTATAGAGCATTAAACTATTGTAAAATTTCATGTTCAAGGGCTTTTTTAGAATTCTTTTTTTTTTTTTTTTTTTTTTTGTGGAACCTGGGATTGAACTCAGGCCCTTGTGCTTCCAGGGAAGTACTTATTCTACTGAGCCATCTCCCCGGGCTCTAGAATTTTTTAAGTGTTCTGTATGTTACAGTTCTACATCATGGGTGAATCTGTCTCAGATTATTAGTGTAGTAGTACTTTAACTTCTCCCAGCAAATGTGTATTTTTCTAGTATGGATAATAATTTGCACATTTTTTCAGTATATACTCTTTGCCATTATACTTAGGATAAAGATAGTATTATTTACCACGATACACACAGTTCTCCATGATCTGGTGCCCACTTTGCTTTCCAGCTTCAGTTTTTACAACACTGTCTTATATTTTAAATTCCATCAGAACTGAAATACTTGTAGTTCCTGGAACATGGCACGTTGTTAGAGATTTCTGAGCCTTAACTTACACTGCTCTTCATGCTCTTATGGTCCTTTTGGTTCCACATTAATTCATTCATTATGTGAGATGTAATTGAAGTATCAACTTTTCCAGGCTGTGTTTCTTACTCTCCATGGCCATTTGTTGAATTGCAGTCTCCCTTTCTTTTCCCATAGCAGCTTCTATTCATATCTAGCACCTCTCTGAAATTTTGGTGACTTGGTACCGGACAAATGTTGGGGTCCATACCATTTCCAAGCTGTGATTTATGCTGAGTATGGAAACTAAACTACTCTTTTATATTATTTATCTTTCTTATTTTAAAGGGAAACATGATAAAACCAATGATACAGAATTTCATAATCAGAAATTAACAATGGTAAGTATATTGTATGTTGTGATCTTCAAAGTTTTTGCTCAGATTACAAGATACAGGCATGAGAAATTAAACATTATAGGCACTGTTCTTTTTAATGAGCTAAGAGAAAATAGTAGCATAATTACCTTAGCTAATATATATATATATATATATATATATATATATATATATACACACACACACACACACACACATATATTTCTTTTTTTCCTGTTCCTTCTTTTCTTCTCTCCTCCATCCAAGTTGTTTTTCCTTTTGAGCAGTTACTTTACCTTTCATAGTATCTATTGTACAATTGCAGCTTCTAATACTAGGGAGACAGTATGATGTTTACACATGCAGCTCTGATTTATTTCACTTATGAGTATTTTTTCTAGCTGCACCCATTTACCTATAAAAGCCTCGAGTTTATCTTTCTTTATAGCTGAATAATACTCTGTTTTATAAAAATCCCACATCTTTTTGTTTACATTTTTTGGTGGATGGGCATTTTTGTTGTTTCTAACATTTAGCTAGTGCAAATTGTGCTCCTATAAACACAGGTGTACATATAATTTTGTGGTATGATATTTTTAATTCTTCCAAGAAAATATTCATAAGTAGCATAGCTGGGTGAAATGGGAGCTCTAATCTTAGCTTTTTGAGGAAATTCCACAATGATTTTCACAATGTTTGTACCAGTTTATGCTCCCACCAAGAGTGGAGTGGGCTTTCTTCTTCCCCGGGTCCCCATATGTGGAGTCTTAGATGAGCCAAACCATGCTAATGTATTCTACAATTTTTTTCACGTCAAGTATGTGTTGCTTTTTTATAGTTTACTAAATATTTTCAGATTCAAGTGGAGAAATGTGTAGCATTATTCCATCTTTATTCTTTTGGCAGAACCTGGGATTGAACTTAGGCCCTTATGCTTGCCAGGCAAGTGCTTATTCTACTGAGTTATCTCCCCTTCTCCTATTCATTCTTTCTGAATCTCCTTTCTCATGCTTATTAAAATGCTAAAGTCTACTTTCATAACTTGTGATCCTTCAAACAATATTTAGCCCTTTGATTAATGCAGGATAATTACCCTCTGTTCAACCTATGTGCCATCTTGAATTTTTACTGAGGAGTGGTTTATACTTCCTGAACTCCTCTGGAATTTAGGATTCTTTTCTTAATCCCTTTCCACCTTGATCAGATAGATTTTAAGGTTATATTCAAATGGGTTGATTACTGATTTTTCTCTTCTACTGCCAGAGAGAAAAGGCACCATTTATACTATCCATACCATAGATTTAACATGCTCCAGAGTATATCACAGTGCTTAACATGTACAATATGTCCTTAATAAATAGAAAGCTATCAGTGGTAGGAAGAAATCTTGTAAAACATTGAGTTGGTACTCATACTAATATGTTAAAAATATGTTGGTTGGATTTGTCTGTAGGCTGTCGTTTGTTCCATTCCATTGTCATAGTTTATGCAACAAAGTCATGTTAACTTATACTTCGTAAGCAGATATCCCATACTGTGTAGTAGTACTAGATTAAAAGGATTAGGGAAAAGCTACCTAATAAAATATTAGCTCTGCCTAAGACACCTTATACCTATTAACTTGTGTTTTCACTGCTAACTTGATGAAGTTGATAGTATTTTCATGTCCATTTTCTAAAGAAGGAGTTCCAGTATGATAAGGCTAAGTAATCTGTTCTGCATCACAGACCTATTAATTAGAATAACTTGCACTTAATCCAAAGCAGTCCACCCTAAGAGCCGGGCTTCTTAATAACTAGGTAATATTATCCTCACAATACAAAGATTTGATTATCTGCAATAGATTGTAAAGGATATAAGTATTAGAAAAGAATGGCTCCTCAAGGTTTTGAATAATCATAAAACTCTGAATGAAAGAAATATGTATTAAGAAGGTAATAAATTTCTACTTTTATTCAAGTGTATTGGGGAAGATTCTAATACGTAATGTTTAGATTGGTGTTCAGAGAAAAGCAAAGGTGTTGGTACCAGAGAGACCAACTGACCTTTTTCCTACTGTATGTGGCTTTTCAACTAATTTTTATCTTCTTAGAATTGGCTTACTAGTACTATGTCATCTGGTTTGAATTTCACAAGAATGAAAATCCTTTTATGTTTACAAGTAAAAAACAAAATTCCAATGGCTATAGTTATCTCCTTGGTATATGCAATTATTTGGGTTCAGATTTTAATGCCAAGGGGTCTTGAAGCTGTAGGTACTAAGAATTGTTTATAATTCCATTAAGATGCTTTTAGCCAAAATTTTGCCTTCTGATTATTCATACAAAAGACTTTAAATTGCAATAGATTTTTGACTCTTCCTTAAATATGCTACAATGAAACTCATAGATAATATTGCTTTCCTTTATTTGAGATTAAAAATGATATAAAGCAGAGAAAATAAGTTTTAATAAATATGTATGTGCTTATGTGGATTCCTACATACTTCTCCAACAGAAATTTTAATAAACGAGCATGTACACTTGAATGCACATTTAGAACCATTATGAATACAACATTTATAAGTACAATGTTCAGAGTAGTATATTGATAACTTAAATATCATGTTTAATGACAATGGAACATAACTGTTTAAAATGGTGAAAATGTATTCCTTAAGTTATGAACAAAATAAAAAGCAATTTACTATTTACATGGTTGCTGTTTTCCTAGAAAAATTCAACACACACTAAACTTATTCAAAATATTTCTATAAAATATATATTAGTTGTTTTAGATAATTGCAAAATTTTTCCTCTGAATTTGTATTTGCGTGAGGTCACTAGAAAACAGTGCGTGTCAGAGTCTTATTGATTTTTGGATGTATGGTTCTATAGAAAGTCTGCTAACACTTGTCTCTCAGTAAGAGTCTCCTCCCATAAAATAGGCTTTTTGAAAATTATTTTAAATCATTTATTTATTTATGTATTTGGTACAGGGTCTTACTACACAGCTCAGACTTGTAGTGATCCTCTTGCCTCAGCCTTCCCTGCACTGGGATTACAGGTGTGCACCACCATGCCTGGTTTTGGCAGCCTGCATGGCGTGCCTGTGGTTCTGAGGCTGGTGTGGCATGTGGTACCAGGAATCCAACAGTGGACCTTGTCCTTTCCAGGGAGGTGCTTAGACCACTGATCTATCCCCCCAACCCAAAATAGGTTTTAAGTAAAGAAAAATTACTGAAGTTTAAGTTGATATATAATCACCACTCAAGTAAAACTAATAATTCTATATTTATATGCATGTATTAACAGAGTCTCAGGATACTCAGTATAAAGCAAAAGTTGGCCAAAAATAGAAGGGACATTTTGGAAATACATCACCTTAGAATTTTTACACACCACTCTTACTACATAATAGAAAATAGAATAAATAATATTCAGTAATGTAATATTGAAGCATAAAATTAGCAATTTGACATAAAGGATGTATATGCAGTGGTATGCTAAAACCAGCTCATATTGACTTGTGAGAGTCCTGAGTAACATCTCATCTCTATATTCATCAATATTTTGTGGATAACTTGACATAAGTTAGAAAAGTCCTGTAGATAGGAAGGTGGGTGGGGCCACATGAATAGCAAAAAGTACATGATTGTTCTCCTGTGCTTTGGTAATCACTAGTTAAATATACAGGAATCCATAAAATCTTGTGCTTTCAAACTTTACACTTGATCTTAGCCAAAAGGCCGAGAAGTAATGCTTTCAAACTTCAGCTGGAGAGAAGGTAACATCCCGTGGGTTTGTTGTTAAGGTCCTGCACTACTACCAAGTCCCAACTATGGGTGACAGGTTGAAAAATCCTCAAGATCTTAAAATAAACTTACCAGAACACATCCACTTAGCAGTAATCAGGGACCTTCTCTCTAAAGCAGGTCAGAACAGTCCATTTTCCTTATAAAAGAACAATGTCCTTGGAGAAAGGAAGTGGCATTCCTCAAGAGACTCTGTTAATCATATAGTAAATGTGACCTGAGATTTCACTCAGTGTATCTGCTATCTTGGTTCTTGCCCATCTTTATACTTGAAAATGTATTCTGAAAATCTATCATTTTCCAATAAACTCAGTCTATGCTTTATACAACAACCTACACGTTCTGTCTGAAATCGGTTTTTGTTTTTTTTTTCGGAACTGGGGATTGAATGAAGCCCTTGCGCTTGCCAGGGACGTGCTTATTCTACTGAGCCATCTCCCCTGCCCCTGAAATATGACATAAACAATCTAAGTGGAGTGTGGCTATTTCCTTGTGGTGGTAGGAACTTACAGTTTTAGGAATCAGTTCCCCAGTGACATTGGCCATGATAGGAATGTTCATACCATCAACATCATGCCAAAATTAGTATACAGCTGGTTACATGATTTTTGTTTTTATGAGAACCAGGTTTTAAACATGAGCAAGCATACTCTGGCACTGTAAGTACAAAAACACCTTATCTATGATTTATCCAGTCCATGTTCTTTTCAATTACAAATGAAGCTTATTTTTGCATTTTAATTTATATCCTTTTTATAATCTATTGGAAAAGAAAACATAGAAATTATGAATATTTTGAATTAGCTGATAAGTACATATTAATAAGGAATATATAAAATATATGATAAGTTATGGTTTATACTGCTGTTAGAAGGATGTTTGTAGCCATAAATACTTCACTGGAAAGTGAGAGGCTGAAATTCAATAAGATGGGTATATGCCAATGGATGTAAAACTCCATTTCAAGAAGTTAGAAAAAAGCAAAATTAAACTCAAGAGATATAGAAGAAATAAAATAGTAAAGATAAAATTAGAATTAAAGTAGAAAATGCATGTAAAATAAATTCAACTAAATGACTGTAGATTGAAGAGACATGTGAGATGTATAAACTTTGATTAATATTATCTAATAGGGAATGCAATGAAGGCACAAATAATTAATGTCAAGGATGAAAGGGGAAAGGAATATATTAAAAGGTCCTCTAACTGTAAAAAATACAAATAATTTAATTCTGTAATTTGGAATTTAAATGACATGCACAAATTACTAAGAAAATAACTTAGCAAAACTGACAGAAGAAATAGAACATAACATGAAGATTGATATTTATTAATGCAGCTTTGTAATTGTGTACTATTTGTGTCAATTTTTTTCACACAGCAATTTTACACACATATTTATATAGAACAACACATGACTAACACTTGTCACTTTTAGTAACTGTAAATATTCTCTTTGTTGCCATATCAGTAATACAGAACATTTGGACTGTTTACTGTTTTGAAATAATTATTATACAGAGAATTATCAAGAGAATTTCTATTTATTAGCACATGTTTGCCATACATTATGATCACATTTATCATTTGGAATTCATATACCTGTACATAAGTTTAGTACTTTATTCCATTCCCTTCTCCTTCCTTCAACTGTTCTTCCCCTACCAATTTAAAAAAGCTCTGCTCCTATTTTTATTAAAAATAACTTTTTCCACTTTTATTATTTCCTAAGGGTATAAATACATTCTCTGTAATGCAATTACTATAAGAAAAGTTATGAATTATTTCTTTTTTTCTTCTACTGGGAGTTACTCTCCTGCAAAAATGAATCAATTTATAGTGCCAGTAGAAATGTTTAAGTGCACTCATTTCCTCAAATTTCCTCTCAGAATTGACTTTATACATTGTGTTTTTGATAGTTTTATAGATAATCAGTGGAACTTTTAAGTTATTTTAATTTGTATTCATTTAATTGCTATTGAGGTTTCATCTTTTTTCCACATGATGATATCTTCTTTCAATTTCCTTTTGTATAAACTGCCTGTTCATCATCTTTGTTAACTTATCACTTAGAATCTGAGCAATATCGTGATATATGTGCATTAATTTTTTATTCAGGTTGGGTAGAATGCCATTATCAGTTACATTTTTTCTCATGAATTTTTCCATTATGATAGTTTCTTTTGATATTCATTATGTTACATTTCATAGCTTGACAACTTTTTATTTTTAAGGTATTTAAATGCATTTATCTTGTATAAGATGATGCATTTTTTAAAATTAAAAAGATCTCTCTTTCCACAGCTGAAATAAATATACCATTTTATGGTTAGCTATCTGATTCACTATACTTGAGATCTTTTTAAAATTCTCATAACTGGGAGCACTTAACTCCTGCATGTACAGTAAGCCTGAACTAGAGCAATGTGTATTTTCTAACTTAGTTTCTGCTTTGTTCTTGTAGTGGTGCTTATTCCTTGCACAGCAATTCTATGACAGGTTCTTTCCTTTGGTAATCTATCTAGACTCCTGACTTTTCCAAGACGGAGACTTCACTTTTCTCTTCTGTGGTATTTTAGGACCTTGTGTTGTGATTCTGATTCCCAAAATAGTAAGTAGGGCTATAACATTGGCTTCCACAGCTTCAGCCATCAATTGCCTAGCCAGACAATGCTTGCCTCCTTTACCACTCACATTTCTCACATTTCTGTTCTTTACCTATCTACTGGATTGCTAACACCTTTCAGTTTTCCTGGCATTCCCTAAGGCTGATTGCTTATGTGGCCTGTCATCTTCCATCACCAAGTACTGCAGACATTGGTCTGCATGGATTTCTTCTCCACTACCTTTAATTGAATCTATTTGCCCTAATATAATGAATAGATTTAATTCATTATATTAGGGCTAGGGAGATAGCTCGGTGGCATAAGAGCCTACCTGGCAAGCACACAGTCCTAAGTTCCACACCCGGTACTATATGCTGTGCTGGCCCCAGAACTGCAGGCATTCCATACTGACCACCAAAGCCGGGCATGATGGCTCACACCTGTATCCCATCAGGAGGGAGGCTGAGACAGGAGGATCACTCCAAGTCTGAATTGCATCGCAACGTCTTGTATAACAGTAAAATGTGTCCTTTTAATATTAGAAATGTAAACATTTAATTTTGTTAATGAAGAAAATAATTTGTTTCCTTTTCTCTGTATCTTTTCCACCTGTATTTGATGATAGTGAGATGACTGGAGTACAATGAAATCTCACTATAGTTTTGATTTTCATTCCCGTATGGCTAAAGATGTTGAACATTTTCTCCACTTTTTTTGGGCTACTTATACCTTTACTTTTAAGAAGTGTCCATTCTACCCATTTGTCCACTGATTGATTAAATTGCTTGTTCTTTTGGTGTTAAACATTTTCAGCATTTTTTGCATGATGGATGAGATTTTGTAGGGCTTTTTTAGTTTGAATATACTCAATGAAATCAAAGGCAGCATATAAAATAGATGCTCATGTACTCCTGTGTATCAGGAATATTTTCTTTTCTTTTTTTTTTTTTAGGTGGAACTGGGAATTGAATTCAGGCCTTTGAACTTGCCAGGGAAGTGCTTATTCTACTGAATCATCTCTCTGGCCCTAGGAATAATTTTTCTTATAGAAGAAAAATGAAGAAATCAGAAAAGAGGCAGTGAATGAGTACAAAAAATGTGGTACATGTATGCAGTGGAATATTAGCCCATAGTCAAGGAAATAAAAACATGCACTTTTTAGTAAACTGAATGGAACTGAAGATCATGATGTTAGGCAAAATAAGCCAGAATTAGAAAGACAATCACATGTTTTTTCTTATACTTGCAATCTAGAATAAAAGACAAGGAAGCGTACTAAAACCACTATGAGATACCATACCCTGGCTGTTAAGATGGCTATTATGAAAATGACAAAAGATGATAAATGTGGGCTGGGCAGTAGAGAAAGTGAATCCTTGTCCACTGCTGATGAAAAATGCAAAATGTTGCCTCAGTTCTGAAAAACAGTACAGCAGTTCCTCACAAAATCAATAATAGATCTATAATAATATTCAGCATTTCCTCTTCTGGGTACACATTCAAATGATGCAAAATAACTACCTATAAGAGAAATCTGAATTTGGAAATTCAATGTGCCATTATTCATAATATTCAAGATAAGGAAACCACTGAAAACTGACAGATTATGTTTTGTGTAATCAATCTCTATATTTCAGCAACTCTGCACAAATATAGAGAGTCCTCTTCCTCTCCTATAGTCTTTGGTCCATGCTAACATCCAGAAAAGCAGAAGAAGAAAATAGCTAAATGCCTAGTAACTTAAAATTTAATTTTATTATAATTAAGTATACAAAGTAATAATATTAAGTATACAAAGTAATAATGTTTCATTGTAAACATTTCTTCCCTATATATTAACATAACTTGACTATATCTGCTTTCTTATTGGAAAACCCTGCAATGGGTTCCAATCTCCTGCCCAGGTTGTAGTGAAAGGTGAGAAAAGAAAGAAAGAGCAAGAGATAGATTGGGGGTACATAGCAGGTATCTTGGAGGACCACTTACTCTCTAGGAACAACAGGCTGAGTCACCCAGAATCTTGGTACTTATTAAGGAAAATTGAAGAAGAAATTATGGCTAGATGTGCTAGACAAATGCAGAAACTAGCAAGGCTTGTAACAGAGGGAACAAAGCACTTTTGCTGAAGGGACAAAAACAGCCAGATTTAGGTGATGGTTAAGGAGTAGCCTGCTTTATAGTCATTTCTGGGAGGGAATTTTCCTCATGTAGGCCTCTGAAGAGATAATTTCATATCTTAACCCTATGATCTCATAGCTCATTTCTCTAAACTCAACTATAGCCAATAATAAAGTTTATATCAGTCCAATCATAACCCGCTTGCCTTCACGAAAATGCATACACAGTCTCAGTGAGATTCACTGAACTGAAAGTCAATTTAAGGAAGTCACCTCTATGCAGCCTGTATTACTTGTAAGTAAACACAACCGTATTTGCGTAGTTGTTCTCCACACTCCTTCTTACCCACTTCTATCCCCTGTCATTCCTACTCCTTCCCTTGGCTTCCTCCTTCTTTCAAAGACATTTCCTTTTTTTCTGTTCATCTATTGCATTTTCTTTATGATTAGTAATATAGATAGAGCATCTTTCCATATAGATAGTGTCAATTTTCAGGTGTTTTCTGAAAAGATGTCTGTTCTAGCTCTTTGTCAATTTGTAGTTTATTTAATTTCAATTTGAGTTGTACAAATTCCTCATGTATTGTTAGTATTATCCTCTTACTGGACTTGTAAGTGGCAAATGCTTTCTTTCCACATTTTGTTAACTATTTCCTTTGCTATGTAGAAACAACATAGTTTAATGAAGTCTTACTTGTTTATTTTTGTTGTTATCTGTGCTTATGGTTTTACAGCCAAAAATTCATTACCAAAGCCAATATCAAGGAAATCTTTACTTATATTTATTTTAGGATTTGTACAGCTTGAAATTTTAAGTTTAAATTGTCAGTTCATTTTGAGCACATTTTATATGATGTGAAGTAAGGTCTAATTTCTTTCTCTTACATGTGTACTGCCAATTTTCTAAGTATCGTTTATTGAAATTACTCTCACCATTTCTGGTACCTTTGTTACAGAGCAGTTGGGTGCATATGCATGAAGTAATTTCTGTTCTCTATATTGTTTTCCATTGGTCTATATGCTTGCTTTTATGACTAAACCACATTTTTTGATTACTATAACTTTGTGATATGATTTGAAAACAGCCTGATTACTACAGCTTTGTTTCTTTTGTCAGGGATACTTTAAGCATCTGGATCCTTATATGATGACATATGACTTTTAGCATGTTTTAATATTTTTGAGAAAAGTAACACTACAATACTGATAAGGATTCCATTGAGTCTACAGATAGATTTGGACACTGTGGCTACTTCATTTTTTTAAAGCTTGTGGATACTTTAATAGTATCAGTTCTTTCCAACAAGGAACATCTTTTCAATTACTTGTTTGTTTGCTTTTGTATTTTCATTGCAAAGTCTACAGGGACTACAGCGTCTCACTACACAGATCAGACTTGTAGTGATCCTCCTGTTTTCAGCTTCTCAATCACATGGTGATTGCAGGCACACATCACCATGCCCAGCCTCAATCTCAATCACCATCTCAGTGCACCCCAGGGGCGCAGGACTGGCATAGCAGGTCAGAGATCTAACCACTAATCTCTGCATCTGTCTAAGCATCAGCTTACGAAAGTGCTTTAATCCCTGAACTATCTCTCCCGCCTTTCTAAAATATTTGTATATACAATGTTCTCATGAATGTTTTATGATTTTTCAGTGTATAGATGTTTTATTTTCTTTGTTAAACTTTATGCAGAAGGTATGACCAAATATCTCAGTGTATTAAAGCACCTGCAATCAAGCACAGGGGCCAGGGGTTTGATACCCAGGCCTGCCCTGCCAGCCCCTCCCCCAGGGGCACACTGAAATGGCAAATGAGACTGGGTGTGGTGGCGCACACCTGTAATTCCAGTTCTTGGGAGACTGTAAATAGGTGGATCACTAAGTCTGATCTAGAAGTTAGACCTGAACATGCTCTAGACCCTTCCCTAAAATACAATAAATAAATAAAAAACCTTTATGCAGAGACTTTTTTATGATGTAATTATGACTAATTTCTTAATCTTTGGATGTTTTGTTACTAGTATAGAAAAATACAATTGACTTTCATGTAATAATTTGTACTCTGAAACTACAGAATTAATTTATTCTACTAGTTTTGGGCTGAAGCATTAGGATTCTTTGTACATAAGCGAAGAGAGAACATTTTATTTCTTTTTTCTAATATGAATCACTTTTATTATTTTTGCTTAATTGTTCTGGTTAGAATTTCCAGTCCTATGATGAGTTAAAGTAGTAAGAATTCCTGTCAGGCTTCTGATCTCAGAAGGAAACTATTTTATTTTTTACTGTTCAATATGGTCTTAGGAGTGTGCTTCTCTTATACGACTTTTATTATTTTGAGATACTTCCTTTCTATACCTAATTTATTGAAAATTTTTGCCATGAATTGATATTAGATTTTGTCAAATGTTTTTTTTCTGCATCAATTGAGATGAACCCATTATTTTGTCTTTAATGCAATGTATCATATTTCTTTATGTTGAATTTACTTATTTTGAAATATGGCATCTCAGGGAAAATCTCCCTTGGTGTTTATACATAATCATTGAAATATGTTGCTGAGTTTAATTTGATTGTGTTATGTTGAAGATTATTTTGTATCTATCTATGTTCATTCTGTATGTTATCATTCACTTTTCTTTCTTTCTTTCTTTCTTTCTTTCTTTCTTTCTTTCTTTCTTTCTTTCTTTCTTTCTTTCTTGCTTGCTTGCTTGCTTGCTTGCTTGCTTGCTTGCTTGCTTCTTTCCTTCTTTCTTTCTTTCTTTCTTTCTTTCTTTCTTTCTGTCTGTCTGTCTGTCTGTCTGTCTGTCTGTCTGTCTGTCTGTCTTTCTTTCTTTCTTTCTTTCTTTCTTTCTTTCTTTCTTTCTTTCTTTCTTTCTTTCTGTCTTTCTTTCTCTGTCTTTCTCTCTCTATGTCTCTCTCTTTCTTTCTTTTTGGAGGAGGGCACTGGGACTTTGAACTGAGGGTCTTCACATTGAACTCTGTCCTCAACATTATTTTTAATTTTGTTTAAGACAGAGTCTTGCTAAATAGTGTGTTGTCAAGCTATGCTCAACTTTGTGATCCTCCTGCTTAGTCTCCCAGAGTGCTGGAATTATGGGAGTGCTACTACACGAGTTGTAATTCATTTTATAGCTTCTTTGTTTATGTTGATATTAAGATAATGTTGGTCTTATAAAATATATTTGGAGTAGTCTTATGTCTTCAATATTTTGGGAGACTTTTAAGAAGATTGCTGATGATTCTTTTTTATTTATTTATTTTTTATTTTATTGACGTAGAAATATCAATCAGACAGTTTCAAGACACCTTAACAAGACAGATTCGATAAATTGATACATTGCAAACTGTTTTCATAATGTTTTGGTATCGTACAAGGTGCATACATGATACTATATTTACAGATATTAATTTTGCAGATGTCTCTTATCAGTAAATTAAGAGTGTAGATGCTTACTTATCTTATTTTTTATACATGAATTATATAACAAATTCAATAATTATTTTCCTAGTTGATGACCATAGCACTAGAAGCCGACATAATATCCTGTCCAACCACCATTAGTGCAGATCTTGCCTCTCATAGAATTATGTAGAAGCACAGCATTATCTATCCCAACTGTACTGTCTATACACACACATCATGATTTTTCTTTCTACACCGTTCCGTTGTCTACACCTGTCAAAGGTGGGCACTCCATTGTCATTCAACTAACTTAGGTGCTTGAACTCGACACCACAGTCCAATATAGTCCAGCATTCCAGAACAATAGTGAGTTATTCAAAGAAGTTGTCGACCATAGCCATTTACAGCTCAGCTTAATATTACGGCCCTTCGATGTATACTTCATTTTTGTACTTTTCTGCTGGATGGTTAAGACTTAGATAGATCAAGACTTATATACCAACACATGAACTTTATATTTCTTATGCGGTCAGTGAAGTCCCCTCAGGGTTTATCTTGTAGTCCTGTACATTATTCTGTAGATCCTTTGTCTGTGTCATCCATGTAGATGAGTCACGGCCAATGCTTGACCAGTTTGCTCTCCATGAAGGCTTGAGAGAAAGTTTTCTCTTCTTGTGACTCTCCCTAGGCACACAATAGAACTTCAATCTTTTTCCTCTGTGGCTCCATAATCTCCTTGTTCAGAAAATTTGGAGCTCAACTGAGTTGCATGATGTTGCAGTACAGGTTCTCCTATGTCCTGAGTCTTCGCTGACCTTGAAAGGCTAGGGCGAAAATGTTGGCTGGCACTTTGGCTCTTCTATTTCTTCAATTCTGACTTGTGATTTTGGTTTTTAACCATTAAGAAGAAAATCTGATTAGTATATTGGAGCATGTGCCATTCAATTTGACTTATCTGACTCAATTGATTTTACTTGTTGTACGTTTTCTTTTGTATTTCTGCTTTTTGCTTGTTATAATAGGGAGACTGTATGATATTTACAAATGTGTGTCTGGTTTATTTCACTTATGAGTATATGTTCAAGTGGCATCCACTTCAGTATAAATGCTTCAAACTTATCATTCTTAATAGCTGAGTAATACTCCATTATATAGAAATACCACATCTTTTTCACCCATTCCTCATGTGATGGACATCTTGGTTGTTTCCAAGATTTTTCTATCACACATTGTGGTGCTATAAACATAGCTACACATATATCTCTATGATACAATGTATCCAGATCCTTTGGGAAAATTTCCAGTAGGGGGATAGCCGGCTTGAATAGGACTTCTAGTCCTACCCTTTTGAGAAGTCTCCACACTGACCTCCACATGGTTGTACCACTCTACATTCCCACCAGCAGTGGAGAAGTGTTCCCTTTTCCCCACAACCTCTCCAACATTTGTTGGTCAATTTCTGTATGATAGCCATTCTTTCTAGAGTGAGATGGTATCTCAGTGTTCTTTTTATTTCCATTTCACGAATGGCTAGCGATGTGGAGCATTTTTTCATATATTTATTCACTTCTTTAATTTTGTCCTCTGAGAAGTGTGTATTCATCTCAGATGCCCATTTCTGAATTGGGTCTTTAAATTTACAGGCCCCATTATATCTTGGTTCTTTATATATTCTAGACAGTAGTCCTCTGTCTGATTGCTTATTAGTTAGGATTTTTTCAAAATTTGTGGGGTGTCTTTTCACTCTGTTGACAATTTCTTTTGACATGCAGAAGCTCCTTAAGAAGAGTTGATCCCAGTTGTTGGTTCTTTCAAGTGCTTCCTGTGAGAATATATGTATGTTCATGACCTCTTTACCTACCCATATGTCTTCAAGAGTTTCTCCTACTTTCTCTTCCAGGAGATTGAGTGTTCCTGTTTTAACGTGTAGATCTTTAATCCATTTTGACTTTAACTTAGTGCCTGGTGATAGAGCTGGGTCAAGTTTCAGTTTTTGGCATGTAGAAAGCCATGTTTTCCAGCACCATTTGTTAAAGAGGCTATCTTTCTGCCAGCGAGCTTGTGTAGCCACTTTGTCGAAGATAAAATGGCTGAGTATTTTCGTAGATGCCTCTGCATCTTCTAATCTATTCCACTGATCCTCAGGTCTATTTTCTTGCCAATACCATGTTGATTTTATCACAGTGGCTTTGTAGTATAATTTCAAATTAGGAATTGTGATGCCTCCTGCTTTTTCTTGATTGGCCAAGATTTCCTTTGCTATTCTAGGTCGTTTGTGGTTCCAAATAAATTTTAGGATTTATTTCACTATATCTGGGGATATATTGGTGGCAATTTTTAGGGATTGCATTAAATCTGTACAGCAATTTTGGGAGTATGGCCATCTTCACAATGTTGGTTCTTCCTATCCAGGAGCATGGAATATCTTTCCATTTTCTGAAATCCTCCATAATCTCTTTTCTTAGGGTGTTGTAATTTTCCATGAACAGATCTTTGACTTCCTTGGTTAAGTGAATCCCAAGGTATTTCATTTTCCGCAGTGCCATTGTAAAAGGTATTATTTCTATTGTTTCCCTTTCAGTGTGTTTGTTATCTGTATAGAGGAATGCTATTGACTTTTGAATATTTATTTTGTATCCTCCTATGCTACTGAATTTCCCTATCAGTTCTAGTAGTTTCTTGGTGGAATTTTTGGGGTCTTCCAAGTAAAGTATCATGTCGTCTGCAAATAGTGATAATTTAACTTCTTCTTTAGCTATTCTTATTCCCTTTATTTCTTCCTCTTTTCTAATGGCTGTTGCTAAGGATTCCAAGACCATATTGAATAGGAGGGGCGATAGATGACATCCTTGTCTTGTACTTGATTTAAAGTGAAAGATTTCAGTTTTTCCCCATTTAGGATTATATAAGCTTTTGGGTTATCATAGATGGCTTTTATCAAGTTAAGATAGAGTCCATCGATTCCAATTTTCTGTAGGACCTTGAACATGGATGAGTGTTGGACTTTGTCAAAGGCTTTCGCTGCATCAATTGAGATGATCATGTGGTTTTTAGATTTCCGTCCATTTATATAGTGTATTACAATTATAGATTTTCGAATATTGAACCGTCCTTGCATCCCTTGGATGAATCCTACCTGGTCATGGTGTATGATCTTCTTGATGATTAACTGTATTCTATCTGTCAGGATTTTGTTGAGTATTTTTGCATCTATGTTCATCAGGGAGATTGGCCTGTAGTTCTCCTTTTTGGTTGTGTCATTCCCTGGTTTTGGAATCAGTATTATACTTGCCTCCAGAAATGATTTTGGAAGGACTATTTTCTTTTCAACTTCATGGAAGAGTTTGTGGAGTGTGGGAATTATATCTTCTATGAATTTATTGTAGAATTCAGCTGTGAATCCATTAGGCCCTGAACTTTTCTTTGTCGGTAGGCTTCTTATTATGTTTTGTATTTCATTGGCTGTTATCGGCTTATTGAGAGATGTTATATCTTCTTGATTCAGTTTTGGTAATTTGTACCTTTCAAGGGATCTGTCCATTTCTTCTGTGTCTTGTACTCTGTGAACGTAAAGATTCTTGAAGTAACTATTGATAATCTTCTGAATTTCCACTGGATCTGTGGTGATTTCACCCTTTTCATTCCTTATCGCTTGTACTTGAATTTTCTTTTGCCTCTTTTTGATGAGGTTGGCAAGAGGCTTATCAACTTTATTTAGTTTTTCAAAGAACCAGCTTTTTGTTTTGTGGATTCTTTGAACTGTTTTTTCCATCTCAATTGAGTTAATTTCTGCTCTAATCTTTATGATTTCTTCCTGTCTTTGCGCTCTGGGTTTTGTTTGCTCTTCTTTTTCTAGTTGTCGGAGGTGCAACATTAAGGTGCTAATTTGTTCCCTTTCTATTTTCCTAATGTGTGAGTTTATAGCTATTATTTTCCCTCTAAGAACTGCTTTCATCGCATCCCATAAATTCCGGTAATTTGTACTTGAATTTTCATTGAATTGTAGATATTGCTGAATTTCTTGTTGAATTTCTTCTATGACCCATTGATTGCTGAGTAGGGTGTTGTTTACTTTCCATGAATTTAGCGGGGTTTTCTGGTTTCTTTTGTCATTTATTTCCAATTTCATTGCATTGTGGTCAGATAGTATGCATGGGATACTTTCTATTTTCTTGCACATACTTAGGCATGACTTCTGGACTAGTATGTGGTCTATTTTGGAAAATGACCCGTGTGCAGCTGAAAAAATGTGTATTCAGCTGTGGTTGTGGTGGAACACTGTATATATCCACTAGGTCCATTTGTTCCAAGCTCTGCTTCAGTTCTGCTACTTTTTTGCTAATTTTTGTCTGGTTGACCTATCTTTTTGAGATAAGGGTGTGTTAAGATCTCCTGTTAAGACTGTGTTATTAGACATTAAGTATTTAATGTCCCTTAAGATTTTTCTTACATCGTTGGGTGCTCCTGTGTTTGGTGCATAGATATTTATTAGTGTTACTTCTTGCTCTTGAATTTTTCCCCTGACCAATATATTCTGGCCTCTTTGTGTCATTTGATCATTCTTGGTTTGATGTTGAGACTGTCTGAGTAGAGAATTGCTACTCCTGCTTTTTTCTGAGGTGCTGGGGCATGTAGTACTGTTTTCCATCCTTTGACTTTGAGCTTATGAATGTCCTTTTGAGTTAAATGTGTTTCTTGTATACAGCATATTGTTGGATTTTGTTTCCTAATCCACTGTGCCAGTCTATTTCTCTTAATTGAAGAATTGAGTCCGTTTACATTGATGGTTATGATTGAGATGTGCTGACTTATGTTTGTCATGATATTTACCTGGTATTGTTTACTCCTTTGTAACCCGTATTTAATTGACTGTCTTGTTTAGTGCGTTCCTTCCATTCTCATTCATGGAGTTCTGGTCATTGTAGTCTCTTTCTAGAACATCTTTCAGCAGCCCGTGCAGGGATGGCTTTGTCATCATGAAATTCTTTAGTTATTCTTTGTCATGGAAGTATTTCACTTCTCCAACAAACTTGAAAATGAGGCTTGCCGGGTATAATAGTCTGGGCTGGAATTTGTTTTCATGTAGGACTTGAAGAACTCTGCTCCATGCTCTCCTTGCCTTCATTGTTTATGTAGAGAAGTCAGGTGTAATTCTGATGGGTTTTCTTTTGAATGTGAGCTCCTTCTTCTCCCTTGCAGCTTTCAGTATATTATTTTTGTGTTGGATTTCTGGGATCTTAACTATTATATGTCTCAGTGTGTTTCTACTTGGGTTGAGGTTATTTGGTGTTCTGTATGCTTCGGTGACCTGAATGTTAGATTGTTTCCTCATATGTGGGAGGTTTTCTGCAATTATTTCTCCCCAAATTGTTTTTAGGTCATTTGTATTGACTCCTTCATTCTCTTTGATACCAATTATTCTCACATTGTTCATCCTGGCATCATCTTGCAGGTGATGGAATAGTGTTTCCTGCTTTCTCGTTGTTTTTAAGAGATCCTTTCTCAACTTTTCACTAGCTGCTCTGACATCTTCAAGATCTGGAACTTTGTCTTTGCTTTCACTCAGATGGTTTTGTGGACTCGTGATTGATATTTTTAGTTCTTCTATATCTCTTTGACTGTGTTTCATGTGTTCTTTTTCTTTTCTGTATTGCTCATTCAAGGAATCTATCATATTTCTGATCTCCTCAATTTTTTTTATCCATGTCTTCTTTAGAGGTAGTTATTAATCTGTTTTCTTCTGTGTTTCTTCCAAGTTGGATTTCCTCTGTATATTTCTGGACTTGTTTCTGTATTTCAGATCCTATGACTCCAAAAAGTTCTTTTTTGATTTGAGAACTTATTTCCGCTTTGAGTTCCTCATGATCTTTCTGCTGTTGTTTCTTTGCTTCAGATGCTGTTAATTCATATATGTCAGGTGGAATAGTGCTCTCTGCACTTGGTCTGGGTGAGCATAGTTTTTCCACCCAATGTTTCTGGAATTCATTCTGTATTTCAGATATTATGTATTCAATTAGTTCGTTTTTAATTTTGGGAATTACTTCTCGTTTTATTTCCTCTATAGCTTTCTGCTGTTGTTCCTTTGCTGCTGTATCTGTTATTTCATTCATTGCAGCTGAGCTAGTGTCCTCTGCCATTCCTGATGGACTCGAGGTCTGGGATTGCATTTTGCCCTTTCTCTTTCTCATAGCACTGACCTTTGACCTTTGGTGTAGAGCTTTGGTGCAACTATAATCTTATCTTGCTTTGAGATTCGGGTGTCAGTCTATTAAGTTTGAGATTTTCGAGGTACGCCTATCCTGGATCTAGCTATTGTGTTCAGTTCCTTTTTTGCTGCAGCTCCTTCGGTTCCCCTCTGTTGGCTCCCGGGGTCAGACCTCCTGTGTCAGGCAGGTCGTTCCCCAGGTTGGGCAGGCCTGTGCTTTGGTGGGTCTTCTGGGCTCACAAAAGGATAGTGGATGATTTTATTCACTGAGTAGGCTATACTGAGTCGGCCCGCATGTGCTGGGTCTGGGTCTACAGGCCGTACCCCGAGAAAGCTGGGAAAGGTCCCTCCGGTGCAGCGGGCCTGGAGCCCTCACTCACAGGCCAGGTTGTGCTGGGTTTTGGTCCGTGGCGTGGGACCGAGGATTGCTGAGAAATGTCCCTCCAGCGTGGCAGGGCTGGAATTCTCACTCCAGGCCAACCTTCACTGGGTCTGGGGCTGTGGGGTGGGAATGGTAATCGCCTGGAAATGTTTCTCTGGCACAGTGTGCCAGGAGCTTTCACCAGACCACAGGGAGTGGGGGTTCAGGGAATCCCTGGGAAATGTCTCTCGGGCACGGCGCGCATGGAATTCTACACTCACTGAACTTTACTGCCCGGAATGTCGGGGAAATTCCCACTCGTTCAACGGGCTTTAGGGCAGGGGATCTGGGGAGGTGCTGGTGAGTGGGTCCTGAGGTTTCAGGCCAGTCACTGACTTGGAGTGCTTGGGGGCAGGGATCGGGTAGCGCGTGTGGAAAGAAGCCAATGGCTCTCCCTCAGACTCACCATACTCTCACTGATCTGGGAAGCCTTATGAGTCGTACAAATTCCCACTCACTGCCAGAGCTTGGGACGGGATCCAGGAGGCTGCTGGAGTCAGCTGCTGTCTCAGGCCGGTCTCTGGGCTGGGCGGGCACAGGTGGGATCGAGGAGGATGGTGCAGGCGGCCGCACTGTCTCTGGCCGGTCTCTGGGGCTGGGCAAGCGTGGGTGGGATGATGATTCTTATCAAATGCTTATTAGAATGTACCAGTGAAGCCATAATATTTTCAGCTTTTATATGTAGGGAGGACTTTTGGTTACTGATTCAATTGCTTTATATCTTACTGTAGACATGAACGTTTTTCTTTTATGATTTTTCAGTTTGGATAGATTATTTGTTTCTGAGGGTTTATTTTTTCCAGGTTGTAAACCTTGTTCAAATATATTTTTGTATAGTGGTCTCTTATGACCCATTACATTTCTATGTACTCACTTGTAATACATACTGCTTCATTTATAGTTTTATTTTATTTGAATCTTGTTCATTTCTTTTTAGTGTAGCAAATGCTTTGGTGATTTTATTTTCTAAAAGAAAAAAAAAACACCCTTCTTACTTCCATTTATCTCTTTAATAAATAGTCTCATTTATTTCCTTAATAGTGTAATATTTACTTCTTTCTTTTAACTGTAAGCCTAGTTTGTTCTTGTTCTATGTTATGAGGTATAAATTTATTTTGGGAGTGTTTTTCTTCATGTAGGTATTTATCATTAAGAACTTTTTTTGAATGGCTTTGGAATCCTTAGTTTGTTTAGTGTTGCTATAACAAATTGCTGGGCAGTACATAAAAAAAATTGGTCTATAATTCTATTGGCAGAAACAGCCCAACAGCATGGAACTCTTATCAAACAAAGGTCCTGTTGGAGTCACAGTTGAAAAGTGGAAAGGGAAGCAGTATGCATGGGAGGGCGAGATCTACAGATAGTGCCAGGTTTTCTTGATAGCAACCCACACATGTGGTAATAAATTCAGTCTTTTAAAAATAAAAAACTAATTAATAAATAAAGTAACAATACTTTTAAAGGAACCAATAGCTGTGAAGATAATTACAACAGGTACTAAGCTGCAACATGAATTGTTGTGGGGAAAAATCATATTTAATCATAGCATATCTTCTAAATAGAATATATTACATCTCAGTTTTTGTTGTGTAATGATATATGTTTTGTTTTCATTTTGATTTCTTCATTAACCTGCTGGTTGTTTAGGTATGTATAAACTTTTACTTGTTTGTTAATTTTCTTCACTCATTTATTACTGTTTTCATAATGCTTTGCTCAGAATTTATTTAATATAATTTCAGCCATGTTATAGTCTTAAAGACTTTGTATTGGCCTAACATGTCTTGGACAATGCTTTACATGTGCTTTAAATAAGTATATACTATAATGCTATTGGATAAATTGTTTTATATATCTTTTAAGTGCATTTTGTCGGTAGTATTGTTTAAGTCAGCTGTCTCATTTATTTTCTGCCTGAATAATATGCCCGTTTTTGGTAATGGAATATTGAAGTCTCTAACCATTACTATTTTATTGATATCTATGTTTTCTTGAGGTCTATTATATTACATTCTTTATATTTCTAGGTGCTCCAGGGTTATGTGCATGTATCTTAATTTTGTTCATATTTTTGTATCATATGAACACTTGCACATAAAATGTTCATATTGTCCATCTTCCTTTTAAAAGTATTCCATCATTATATAATGAACCTTTTGTGAAAGAGTTTGATGTAGTATATTTTACAGAAGCATGGGAGCTGCTATTGTCTTTTGGTTACATTTGCATGGGATAACCTTTTCTATCACTTTACTTTTAATCTATATATGTTATTAAAAATAGACCCTGTAGCTACTTGCACTTTATGTTACTGATGTCATGCTTTCAATATTGTATACCCATTAATACATTATAGATATAGTTATTTTTGGGGACAGGATCTCTCTATGTATCTCAGCCTGGCCTCAAACTCACAATGATCCTTTTGCTTTAGCCAAGTACTGAAATTACAGTCACATATCACTATACCAAGCCAACTACAATTATTTTTAAAATTTGTCTTTGGAATTTTGTACCAAACTTAAAAGTTATTGATGTATCATATTAAAGTATTAGAAAACAATGAATTTGACAATATTTTCTTTTTTTTTAGGAGTGTCACACTTTCACATTCTTTTTTATGTTGTTACTGTAATCTCAGTTTGAAGGATTTTCTTTAGTATTTCTTCTAAGGCAAGTCAAACTTGAGAGTTATAAGACTGGGTCCAGTGGACCCATCATTTACTTTTCTCTTGTATATTTGTACTCTAGCATTATAGTAGTTGGTTGTGCAACTCGTACCTTCTCTGAGGGATATAAGAAGCAATCTACATGCTTTCTCACTTTATAAGATAAATGGCAAGAAGTGTGCTCATGTGCAAAAGTGGCAAAACAGGACTTGTCTTATGCTCTGTCTGACTGGTTTTGCATATATTTATCTGAGCATCACAGAGGGTCTAGTAGAACCATATCACATCAAGAATTTTTTTAAAATGATTTTATGGGGCTGGGTAGATGGCTCAGTGGAATAAGCACTTCCCTGGCAAGTGCAAGGGCCTGAATTCAATCCCTGGTTCTGCTGGGAAAAAAGAGTTTATTTTTATTAATTAATTAATTTATTTATTTATATTTGTATTTTTAGGAAAGATTCTACAGGGTATTCAGAGTCTCAGTACCAGGTCGACCTCATAGTGATCCGTCTGTTTACAGCCTCCCAAGTGCTTGGATTAGAGGTGTACACTACCATGCCCAGTCTCAGTCTCAATAGCCATCTCAGTGAGTCTGTGAGGGGGGGACTGGCACAGCAGGGGAGCATTAAAAACTTGGCCTTCTTGCGGGCACTTTAATCTGCTGAGCTATTTGGCTGGCCCTAAAAAATTAATTTTTAAAAAGACTTTTTATGTAGAAGTAGCCTAATTCAGTATAATGCCATATGACAAACCAGATTTTCAAGCTTTTGAGATCAAAAGTGAATCATCAGATTACTCAAACAGGGATTAAGATGACCTGCTACTGCAAAATATATGATTTCACTTGCCATGTTAGCTAAAGGTCCTGTGACAGTGAAATGGAGTAAGCATAGACTGCTACACATTCAGGGAATAAAGACCTCCTTGATTCAGATGACAAAGAAAACTTCAATGTGAGTACACATTTGATTTGTCAAAATGTTGCAGAATTGTCATGTAACCAAAGGGAATGCTCCAATGTTGTAACTAGGACTGAAAATACAGGGAAGGCCATTCAATGTTGGAAATTGTAACAGATAAAATATTACAAGATACTATAAAATACACAAGGCTAAAATTCAAGTAAAATATTCTATATGCATAAATATCCACATTAGAAATGTATTTGTGTGTATTATGATACTTTGCTATCTCAACTGAAAGCATTTATAGATCCGCTGTATTTAGCAGATTTCTCATAAGGGCCACAGAAATGTAAATAATTTATGGAACAATGATGGGTCAAAATATGGTCCAAAAATTTACTGTTGCAGATGTGAAAAATCATTATGCTTTCAATTTAGAAATTAATCCTGTAAGTCAGCCAACAGGTCCTTATACATATAGTAACCAACTGAACAATATTGTAAACAGACTTGCTGCTCCCATGTGTCAAAATAATTGGAAAAGAAAGGTAAGCACATGTCCTATCAATGTAAGCAAGATATGTGCATGCAGTTGTCATGTGTAAAGGCTGCCTTGAGTGTAACAGTTGAATCAATATTTCTGTGACAGAGTACTATTGGCATTTTCTTTCTTTTTTAATTTATGTGTTTGGTGCAGGGTCTCACTACACAGCTTGGATTTGGAGGGATCTTCCTGTTTTCAGACTTCCCAGCACTGGGATTACAGGTGTATGCCACCACATCCAGAATCGTTGGACTACTCAGTGCCCCTGGAGGCAGGGCTGGCGTGGCATGTGCTACTGGCAACTGAACCTAGTCTCTGTGCTTAGTCTGCTGAGCTATTTAGCCAGCTTCCTATTGGCATTTTTATTGTACTTCACATAGGAATTAATTTCTGATGTTGTCTTGTAGGATTTGTAAGCAAATTCACAGCTGATGTGAAAATGTTGATATCTGTTATCAATGCATAATACCTAAGAATACAGTAATTTATTTCACTGATATTTCATGTTCCTAATAACTACACAATGTATAATACCATGACAACCTACTGAGAAAATAGGAAGTTCATTGAGATGTCAAGTATGTTCTATAAAAAGGCCAGAAAAGCAAAATCCATGCATTGTCAGTGTAAGGATGTGTGTGTATGGAATGTGCTGTTGTTATGGTGCAGACTGCTTTAGGTGTAATAATTGAAGTAAATATTTTTTATAGAGTGTTATTGGTATTTTCATTGTAGTTTGTATATAAATTTATTTCTGATCTTCTATTTTAGACTTTGTATTCCAAAAATTAGTTGATCTTGAAATTTTTCATTTTTTTACAAAAAATGAATATTAAAAACTCAACACTTTATTTCTGTGATTTTTTCCTATTAAATATTTATTGTTTAGAATAATATAACTCATAAAGTTAAAATTAATCATTAACCAATAGAATATTTTAAACAATAAATGTGGGTCTGATAGATATGTTTATGTGTCTTACTGGCAAAATTAATCTTACGCAGTAGTGAAAGCAGCCATAATTTCTTGGGGGAGGAGAAGAATATTGATCTCTTTTCCATTTCTATAGGAGAACTTTTCCAGCTAAAACATTTTTGGTTGGCAGTTTTTATAGCTGCTATTTAGCTCTTCCAATATGTCATCCTATTGTCTCATGTCCAACAAACTTTCTACTGAGAAATCCTCTGATAGTATAGTGGATGCTCACTGACATGTCATAAAACATTTTCTTTGATACCTTCAAAATTTTCTCATTTTGCTTAGCTTTTGAAAATTTTCTTATCATGTGTCCTGGTAAAACTTTTTCATGTTTATTCTATATGAGATTATTTAGCTTCATGTATCTGGTTAGTCATCTACCAAGATGCGCAAATATATATATATGTAATATATCTAAAGTATATTATATAATATATAATACATGTTACATAATATATAATGCATAATAGATAAGATATAATATATATTGTATATTATACAATGTTATATGGAATTAATAATATATCTATTATAAAATGTATAACATATAATGCATAATGTAGAGTAAATAATGCCTAATATTCATGCAATATATATGGTATGTGATATGTTATGCATAGTATATTACGGAAATCAAAATGGAATGGACAAAAGCAGAGAAAGAGAAAATTAAGAAAATGATAGAAAAAATTGTAAATCTTGAAATAGCACCATATCTGTATCTATCTATCTATATCTATAATATATATATCTATATATATATATATATATAGATATATATATATACTATATGATTTTTTTTTTCTTTCTTGATGGTGTTCCACTATTTCTTTTCAGTTGGTTACTAGCCCTTTATTGTTTTGTTGGTATCATGATTTCATGCATATTCATAATTTTTGCAGTCTTCTGTTAGTTTATGTGCATCTTTCCAGGTTGCCTTTTGGTAGCCAATACTCTCAGAGGCTAGCTAGAAAGTCTTGGTGGACCAATTGGTGGGGTCAATAGGTGGATTTGCTGTTGGAATTCATAGACAAGCTGGCCTTGATCCTGGACGATTGTGATTCCAGTGCTTGGGTCCAGAGTGGGTAACCTGATGCCTGGATCTCAATGAATGGGCCTGGAATTAAGTATGCGTAGGCAGATCTGATGCCTTGTTCTGGAGATAGGCCTAAAGCCTGTGTAAATGAGGGTCTATCTGACAATGGGGCTAAAATTACTCTGTGTCTTAGCTACTTTTCTCTCTTTGTTGGGACAAAATACTCAACACCTCAAATTAAAGAAGGAAATATTTATTTAGCTCACAATTTGTAGAAGTTTCATTCCATAATCAGATGGCTCTAAAACAGAGTGGTAGGGCAGAGGAGAAACAGTTCAGGGTAGCGGAGGTCAGAAAAAGCAACAAGAGCAAGAGTGGGGAACAGAGAATGAGGGAGCAAGCCTCTTTTCTTCCCTTATACTCTATGAAGGCTACCTGCCCCAAGGTGGGGATAGAACTCACACACTTAATCCCAGCATTGCAAATTCTAACATCCACTTGCATGACTGCATGAAGCACTGGGGGCTGTTATGGTTTGTGCCCAGTTGTCCATCAAGTCTCATGCAGTCATGGGGCAGGGACTTCTAGAGTTTATGATTAACTCATAATCCACTGGGATTATAGGTTTTTAGTACTGCTGGGATTATGGGTGTGTGTACTTCCCCAAACCTGGGGCAGAGCGCCTGAATGTAATTTAAGAGAGACAGACTTCCTCTCTGCTGCCATTGTTGCTGCTGCTCCTCCATTTTGTGCTTGCTCTTTGCTGCCACCATAAACTGCTGCCCTCTGTCATGTGCCCCTCTGCCTTGGAGCCAGCTGAGTATGGATGAAAATTTTAGTGACTATGAGCTAAATAAACCTTTCCATCCCTCATTTTGAGTGTCAGGTATTTGTCCCAGCAATGAGAGAAGAGTAACTGAGACAGGGGGACATCCAGATGCAAGCCATAATAGTTTTTGAGGGTCATCATTGTATGTGGGTAGGTCTGGTGACACAAGGATCAGTTTGCCATCAGGATAGGTCTGGATTCTGGAACTGTGTCAGTGATGTGCAGCAGAAGCCACAGTATTTGATCTAGTGCTAGGATAATTCTGAATCAGATCCAAGTGGCTTGCATGGTGCTTTGGGACATAGGTATTGATCTTGAACTGAGGTGTATCTGCACTTGATGTATCAGTGGGCAAGGATGAGCCTGAATTTGAGGGTCTTAAGGATGTAATTTCAGATTAAAGCACCTGCAAGCAAGTACAGGGGCTGGGGGTTCGATCCCCCAGGCTTTCTGTGCTGGTCCCACCCCTGGGAGCCCTGAGACAGCAAATGAGACTGGGCATGGTGGATCATGCCTGTAATCCCAACCCTTGGGAAGCTGTGAACAGGAGAATCACTGAGTTCAATCTAGTAGTGAGACCCTGAGCACCTTGGAGACCTTCCTCTAAAATTAAAAAAACAATTAAAAAGATGTAGCTTAGCATTGAATTGTGTCTGGAGCTTAGGGACGTTGAGATTGGCCTCATCTTGGTTTCATGGCAGCAGACTTGGTGCTGAGACCAACAGTATAAGACATCTAGATTCAAGGCACTGTGTCCTTCTGTGCTATACTTTTTCATAAGGCATATATGTCTTTTTGTGCTATACTGTGCAGGCTTGGAGGAAGTGTATCATAATTAATTTTAAACTGTCTTTCTTACCCTCTTTGATGTGTCCTCTTTTAAAATTTATTTGCTGCATTTAAATGTTATAATCACTTATATAGAAACTTCGTGAAGGTATTTTCTAATGGATGGTTTTTCAAATTGAAGTATTTTTAAGAGCTCCAGCACTAGAAACTCCTATTTTACCATCATGGTTTTATCACTTTTCATTTTATTAAAAGTATTAAATATTATATAGGTTGACTTTGAGATCTGATAGGTAAATTCTAGCTAACTCTTTCAAAGGTATGCAGAGCAGTTGCTATTTTATATGTTTACAATCATGAAATGGAAAATATTCCTATTCAAATTATTGAATTAAGGGCAAATATGCATAATGCCATAGCAGAAAAATGTGAGATCTAAAAATATGCACATTTTGACCTTTTTCTGTTTGTTTTGGCCTTCAGCCCCTTCATCTATTAGGTGGGGGATTTTAAACACTTTCATAAAATCAGATGGGCTTTAATTTTAAATTGCTTTGATCTTTAGTCTCTGTGAATTCAAGGAGAAAAATTTTGGCTCAAACTGATTTGTGGCCTGATGTTGAAGCCAGGTAGGATTATGAAGCCATCCACAGGTAGATATATAGGAATAAGCTATTGTTGGCTATGAACATAAGTTATTTTTGTGAGGAAGAATTCTTATGATTGCATTTAATGGCTTCAGTGTTTCATTTTCTTTTCAATTGTAATTCATCTTTAATTTAATCTTTTAAAAAGAACACTGTATACGGTACTCCATCCCATTGCAACTGGTACACATGTGTGTGGAAATACATGATCAGATGCACTAGAATTGTGAACAAGAAATGTACGGATGTAGTACAATCCGAATCAAAATACTAACAGTATCCCATACAATTAGAGGAAGCAATACTAAAATTTTTAGGGAACCTTTGGAGGCCCAGAATGGTGAAAACTACCTTCAGTATCAAGAGAAAAGCAGGAGGCATTGCAGTCCTGGATTTTAAGTAATAATACACTAAGAGACACATCATGTTATTGGCATAAATACAGACACATGGAATACTGGAACACTATAAAGAATACAGAATTCGTCACAGGTCTAAAAAGCTATCTGATTTTTGACAAAGGGGCCAAAAACATGCACTAGAGAGAAGGTAGCATCTTTAATAAATTGTGTTAAGAAAATTGGATATCCATATTCAGAAGATTGAATCTAGAGACACATATGTCACTATATATTAAACTAAAGTCAAAATGAATCTAAAGGTTAAGAAAAACAATCTTCTGAAAGATAAATTAGATGAAACTCTTGATGATTTAGTCATAGGCAGGTGCTTTCTGAAGTCTAATTTCATGAGAAATGAATCATCAAAGGGAATCCTATCACATGAAAACGGTTAAGGAAACAGCCAGTAGAATGTAAAGAAAACCTATGGAATGGGAAAAAATTGTTCAACCTATTTCTGGGATAAAGGGCTAATATATAGCATATATGAAGAACTAAAAAAAGTAGATTCCCCAAAATGAAAGACCTAACTAACTATTGGCAACTGACATGAATAGACAATACTCAGAAGAAGCACAAATGACCAAAAATACAGTAAAACACCCAACACTTCTGGTAACTTAGAGAAACTTAAATTGAAAAATACACAGATTGAATCTTAATAACAAATTATGGTGAGGTTGTGGGGAAAAAGGAAGCCTGTGCATTGTTGCTGTGAATGTAAGCTATGCAAGTCAAAAGAGATTTATCAGCAAACTAAAACTAAAAAATCTACTTGACCCAGCCTTTTCCCTTCTTAGTGATTTTCTGAATGAGTTAATAAGACATCATGTTACAGTGACATATGCATATCCATGTTTATAATAGCAGAATTCGCAATAGCTATCTCAGTTACTGTTCTCATTGCTGAGACAAAACACCCAACATCCACAAGTTAGAGGAGGAAAAGCGTATGTCAGCGCACAGCTCGTAGGTTTTTTGCGCCATAGTCAGCTGGGCCCCAATGTAGGGCAGCATGACAGAGAAGTATGAAAGATAAAAATCACTGTATTACAGGGTAGACAAGATGAAGCAAGCAGAAACTGATGCAAGCCTCTCTTTTCCACCAATCGCATCCAGTTTATAAGCAAATTTCACTCAGAGTAGGCCTTCCTGTCATCCATGTCCAGAAATCTGCTAATCTTACAACCTTAATGCCAGTATCATACACCCATGATTCAGCTACTTCCCCAAAGCCCCGCCTATGAGCACAGGGTTTTTTTTTTGGTGACATCTACATAAAAGGCATAACAGTGGCTAAAACTTAGATGTGGCCTATATGGCCATCAATAGATGAATGGATAAAAAAAAAAGTGTTGTATTATGGTGTATTACTCTGACATAAAGAATGATAATGGAAACATTTGTAGGGGAATGGATACACCTTCAGGCTATAATGTTAAATGAAAGAAATAAGAAACACAAGTTTAAATATCATATAGTTTCTATTATATGAGAAACCCAAACTATTAACAAAGAACAAAATAAAAGATTAGATAATTGGAAATAGGGAGATAGATCTTTCCCAATTAGGAAAGGGATCAAGAGATGGAGGGTGAGAAGAAGGAAAGGAAAGCAGAGGGAGTTAATATGTGTTATATACATGTATAAGCTCTCCATAAAAGCACTAACATGTACTGCAAACTTGTGCAAGTAAAAATTAGAGATTATTATTAATAAACATCTGGCCATTAATTCCCCTCACTTTGAACACACTCATTCTTTCATTCTTGTCATTTTCTGAAACAATTCTGGAAGTCCTTGTTCATGAGGGCATCTACCTGTGCTCTTGTGGCTGCCTGAATATCCTGAATTGATTTTGACATTTTACCTTTCATGGTCACTTTTAGTGTGGTGAAGAGTTAGAAATCACATGATGTAGTTCTGTTAAGTAAGGTGGATAAGGTCACACTGGCTTGTTTTTATGAGTCCACCTTTTCATTTGGTGGCACTTGGCAATAGCATTCACCATATTTCTGGTCGTGCCTCACAAAAACACTTACATAAGAGGACTTTCAGTAGTGTTTTAGAAAATTACAAGTATGTGCTAAATCATTTTTGAATCAAAGGCAGTACTTTGTGGGGGATTAATAACAGCATTTACTTTACTGTGATAATGTTTTTCCTTGAGACAGGGTCTCAGTAGATAGTCCAGGTTGGCCTTAAACAAAATTATGTGGCCCAGGCTTCGAACTCACAGTAATCCTTCTGTCTCAGCATCTAGAGTGCTGGGATTACAAGTGCACAACACCAAGCCTGGCTTAACATGGTGAATTTTTATATTTAATATATATCATATTTTCTGATGAACCTTTGTATGTAATGACATAATTGTCATTATTTCATAAAACTGTCTTGAAATTTGTTTCTTCTTTACTCATCAAATGTCTGGGGAAACTGTTTGTTGCTTATATCATTCCTTTACCTACCTTTATATTAATCTGTATTGTTAGCATTCCATAGTTTATTTGTTGCTCTTTTATTAGCACGCCTTGTTGTTACTTTCAGATTTTCTGCATTAGAAGTTGAACTGTGATTAATAATATTGTTTCTGGCCCTTTGAGGATTGATTCAAATGTTGCTATATGGGATTTGCAAAGGACTGTATATTTGTTCTGTGCAAGGAATTGCAATTTTGTGAGCTGATGTTGGTACAAGAAATTTTATTAACAATGTGTTACTAAAGTGCTTTCCAAAGTAGCTCACATCATTTTCTCTATATCCTGAACAAATCTGTTTTTTTTAATTTTTTACAAATGTATTTGGTACAGGCTCTCCAGCATCTACACAGTCTCACTACGTAGACTTAACTCATAGTGATCCTCCTATTTTCAGCCTTCCAAGCACTGGGATTACAGAAGTGTGCCGCTACACCCACCCACTCTCAGTCACCACTTCCAGGGCCTGGAGGTGGGGTGGCAGGCCACACTGGTGATTCAACCCATGCCACTACTCTTTACCTAAGCAAGTGCTTTAATTTGCTGAGCTATTTGGCTGGCTCTTATGTGAAAAAATCTTGACAAAGTTTTCTTCCTTTTTGAGAATCTTAATAAGTGTTATGTAATAGCTTTTAGTTTTGATGATCATTTCTCCATTGCCAGAGAGTTGGATCATTTCTTCATGAATTTATTGAACCTTTGTGTTTCTGTTTCTGTAAATTAAGCAAACCATCTGCCTGCTGTTTTAATGAATTTCCTTTTAATTTGTCTATTGATAAGAGTTCTTTGATTTTTTTATTGTGAGGTAATGGCATTTTAGATAGCTGGTCCCAGTATGTTCCTTTTTTAAATTTAAGTTTTATACTGAGTTAGTATTTACCTTTGCATCTTCTTATCATTACATTTAATGCTCTAATTTATGTTTTCTCTTTATGGGCATGACATCCATTATAGGGTGGCATTTCATTTGTTGCTATGTAGATATTTTGTAGATATCTAACCTCCTCTATTAGTTCCGTTTCTCTTGTGAACAATGACTGATACATCACTCATGTAGCCACTCATTCATTTATGTGAAATGATCTAAATAGTGAAAGGGAAATGGGATGTGAAAACATTGAAATGTTTTCAATGTTTTCACATCATATATATATATATATATATATATATATATATATATATATATATATAAATACCAACTTCCCTTGGCAAATACGTACTGCCAACATCTACTAATGAGAAAATAATCTTAAAACAACGCCTTTAGTTACTATCAAACAAAAATTTTATCTCAAACCTGTAGCTCAAAAGGTTCATATAGTCTTGTCTAATATTGTTATAGATTTTCATTATTTTTATTTTTTTGGCAGAATTGGGGATTGAACTCAGGCCTTTGTGCTGGCCAGGGAAGCACTTATTCTACTTAGCCATCTCCCCAGCCCCGATTTTTAATTTTTAAATAAATTCACTTTTTGCAGTTTGTTCATTTTAGAAATTGATTCATATACATATTGCATCATGATCTTTTTACTTTCCTTACCTCTTCCTCTCTCAGGGTGTGTGTGTGTGTGAATGCCTAGATGAATGTAAGTCTTCCATTTGTAGTAAGTGAGGTTAATGTTTTCTTTATTAAAGATTTTTATGGTAAATTCTTGACTACACAAAGTATTTTTCCTTTTCTAAGCCTCTTCTCTCCTGACCCCTGGATTCTCCATCCCTAAACTTGTGTTTATGTTCTGGTTTACATATCACATATATGGACTTTTCATTCAATGTTTCCACTTGATGAAAATTCAGAATTACTGTTTTTGGGAAATCTATTGATGTGCAACACTCTTTTTTCTCCTCAAACACTTATAAGAAGTAGAAAGTCATCCAATGTCAAAACAGGCAAAAACGTTGAGGTCCATGTGTCAGATGTTTCTTGACAGGAAGGAAAATAGTGCTCATTAACCTTTACTGCATGTAACATATTGTACAAGGCATTCACACATTACTTTAACAATATCAAGTTCCCTATGGGATATTATTATCACCATCTTATGCGTAAGAGAACAGAATATTTAGGGAAGTAGATTAAGGCTACATGCATGATAAATCACTGTTCTGAGAAATAAAAAAATAGACAAAATTACATTATACAAAATATTGCACAGCAAAACTTAAATTTTCATGCTGAATGGTAACCATAGCCACAACAAAATAACATAAAATTAGCCACTACAAGTGGTAAATGAATAAAAATGGAATTTGAATTGTTTTGTAAGTGGCATGACGGCCTCCATTTGTAACCACAATTTTTTTTTTTTTTTGGTCTTTTTTGAGACAGGGTCTCACTATGCAGTTCAGGCCGGCCTTAAGCTCATTTTGTAGCTCTAGCTGGTCTCAAACTCACAACAATTCCCCTGCCTCAGCCTCCCGAGTGCTGGGATTACAGGCCTGCACCACCACACCCAGCCACAGTGATTCTTTTTTGCTTCCTTATACTTACATTTTTGTTTTACACATAGTGGTATTCTTGAATTCCATTCTTTCTGAGATTCAAAGCTATTTGCTTTATTATCTCTGCTGTTTAACCTGATTGTTGTTTGTTTGATTTCATATAATTTTTGCTTATTTATTTATATTTTTTATGTGGTGCCAGGGATTGAACCATGGTCCCTGAACACTTGCCTAAAGCTTGCCTAAGCAAGCTCTTTAGACCATTAAGCTATCTTGCTGGCCCCAAATTATCATTTGTGGCCATACCTTTTTTTAAAAAACCTGGAAATTAAACTCAGGGCCCCACAGTTGCCACACATACATTGTACTTTGGAGCTATATCCACAGCCCTTGATATCACACAATATTGAACATTAAGAGCCTTGGATTTATTTTCCTTTCCACTGTCCTACTTATCATTCCTTATAGTATTTGGCTCTGAATTTTATCTCTGCCTGTGCCTCAAATGTAGCAAACAAATAAACAAAGAAAACAAGAACCTGATGAGACTTCCTGTTTCAAATGTCTGAATTCATTGTGCCTATACTCTAAGATACAAGCCTTTGTAAAATGCCTCTTCTTTCCAACACACAACTTCAGTTAGGGCCTCAAGGACATCTTGGAAATCAATAATCACTGTCCGTGGTTAGTTTCATCAATCTGGACACTGGCTGGAATCTTTACTGACCTCAGTATTTTACCTGAAGTGCTGTTAGTTACTGCTGCCATTTTTTTTTATTTTAAAGAGGAGAAAAAACAAAAACAAACAAACAAAAAAAATACCAAGATCAAAGACAGAAACAGAGCCTGGTTAGGCAATTGCAGGGACCAGTGTTTGATTCCTGGTACCACATGTCGAGCTGATTATCCCCTCAGGCACCCTGAGCTGGAGACCAAAACTGGGCATGGAGGTGTATGCCTGCAATACTAGCGCTGGGGAGGCTGAAAACAGGAGGATCCCTAGGAATTCAAGCTGTGTAGTGAGACCTTGCATCAAATACATAAAATGACAGAAACAAAACAAAATAAAACAATACAAATGATAGAGAATTTCAAAACAAGAACAGAAAATTAACAATGGTTATTACGTTAACATTGTTATCATCAAATTTGTTGCTCAGATTAACAGATACAGGTATGCAAGACTGATCAAACAATTAACATTACCTTTCAATAAACAGTTTTTCTTGTCATTTCAGCTTTTATGTTTTAAATTTATTTGAAAGATAATATAATAATAATGATAAGACATTAGAGACAATATACATTTAAAACAACAAGATGAAAGGTATTCAACTGTGTTTATTATATTGCAAATTCTGTCCTCAGTAGTTGCTCAGATTATAGATATTAGCATATAGTTGATCATAGTAAAATTTTTAATCATTAACTGCTGCTTTCAGAAAATTGATAGAAATAAGTAGTACAAATATATACTGACATGATTTTCCTCCCTTTCCTTTTGTCTGATCTTTTCTCCTTTCCCTCATCTTCCTTGTATATTCTTTAGATTATCTTTCTTTCTGTTTTACTATATCTATTGTACCTTTCAGATTTTATTTAGTCTTTCAGGTACTTGCAATAAAGAGACAATATTATGTTTCCGCGTGTGTGTCTGGTTTATTTCACTTACGAGTATAGCCTCTAGCTGCTTCCATTTACATATAAAAGCCTCAAGTGTATCTTTCTTTATAGCTGAGTAAGACTCAACTGAATGAAAATACTACAACTTTTTTATCCATTCCACAACTCATGGCTATTTGGGTTGTTTCTAGGATTTAGCTATGACAAATCGTGCTGCTATAAACATGGGTACAATTATGCCACTATGGAACGAAGTTTTCATTTATTCTGGAAAAATAACCAGGAGGTGAATAGCTGGACTGAATGGGATCTCCAATCGTAGCTTTTTAATGAATCTCCACACTGATATCCATAATGGTTGTACTAGTCTGCACTCCCACCAACAGTACAGAAGGGTGACTTTTTCTCTGGAGCCCCTCCAGTATTTGTTATTGTCTGACTTCTTAATGTTAGCCATTATTTCTGGGTTGAGATGGAATATCAGTGTTGTTTTCATTTGCATTTCTCAAATGACCAATGATGTTGAACATCTTTTCATATATTAACCTTGTATTTGCATCTGTTCCTCTGAGAAGTGTGTTTTCATCTCACATACCCATCTTTGGATTGTGTCTTTGAATATGCAGGCTTGATTTCTTTAAATTCTGTATATGTTCTAGATAGGAGGCATTTGTTGGAGGGATACTTGGGTATAAATTTTTCCCAGTTTACGGGGTGTATTTTTGCACTCTGTTGGAGATTTGCTTTGAAGTGCAGAAACACTTCAAAAAGATGAGATCCCAGTTGTTGACTCTTTGAAATATTTCCCCTGCAGTTTTGTTTTTGTTCGTGAACTCTCTACCTACATCTATGTCTTTAAGATATTTGTCTGTATTTTCCTCCCAAAGATTTGATGTTTCTATTCTATTCTATTTTAGTTTAGTTTAGTTTATTCTATTGAGAGACAAATATCAATGAGACAGTTTCAAAGATGATTAGCAGCACATTTTCAATGATTAATACATTTTACATTGTTATCTTCTTAGTGGTTATCCATAGTGCAAGAAGCAGACAGGATATCCTATCCAAACACTATTAATCCAAATCTTTCTACTCATTGAATTAAGCAAGAATAGCTGTATATCTATCCTAATTATTCTGTCTATACAAATACAAAACGGTCCTTCCTTTTTATCACCTTTTTTTGTTTAGTCCTGTCAGTGATGGGTATTTTATTGGCATCTAAGTACTATAGGTGTTTGAATTTGGTAAAACATTCCAACACAGTCCAGCAGTTCACAATAGTAGTGGGTTATCCACAGAATTTGTTGGCTAACGCCTTTTACACCTCAGCATGTTAATATGGCTTTACTTTATATACCTCCTTTTTATACTTTTCTCCTAGATGGTTAAGATCAAGATAAAGCAAGACCTATATAACAAGAAACGTAACTTTTGTACCTGATAAAGTCAGTCGATTTCCCTCAGGATTTATCCTGTAACCCTGTACTGCACTTTGTAGAGCCTTTGTCAGTGTCAGCCATGTGATGTTTCTATTTTAATATTTAAATCGTTGATCCATTTTGACTTTATCTTTGCTAATGGTCGTAGGCATGGGTCTAGTTTCAGTCTTCAGCATGTGAAAAGCCAGTTTTTCCAGCACCATTTATTAAAGAGGCTATCTTTCTTCCAGTGAGCTTGTTTGCCCTCTTTATCAAACATAAGGTGGATGAATGTATCTGTATTTTCTAATCTGTTCCATTGATCCTCAGGTTTGTCTCTGTGCCAGTACTATGCTGATTTTTATCACAATAGCTTTATAATGTAATTTTAGGTCAAGGATTGTGACACCTCCTCCCTTTCCTTTGCTTCCCAGGGTTGCTTTTGATATTCTGGGTCTTTTTTCTGAAATGAGTTTGAGCAAAGTTTTCTCTAGCTCTGTGAGTTATGCTAATGGTATTTTAATCAGGATTGTATTGAATCTGTATAACAATTTTGGGATTATGCCCATTTTCACAATGCTTATTCTTCTTATCCAGGAGCATAGAATATTATCCCATTTTCTAAAATCCTCTTCAATGTCTTTTCTCAGAATAGCATAATTTTCACTGTATAAATCTTTTCCATCCTTTGTGAGATTGATTCTTAAGTATTTTTTTTTTTATGTCATTGTGAGCGGCTTGGCTTCCCTAATTTCTCTCCCAGTGTGTTATTATTTTTGTGCAAAATGCTAATGATTTTCAGGTGTTGACTTTGATTCTGCTACATTGCTGAATTTGGTGATTAGATATACAAGACTCGGTGGAGTTTTGGGGGTCTTTTATATAGAGCATATACACATATTTAACAAATGATGAAAAATTATCATTAAAGGGCAGAGGAAATAAATCCCCCCAAAGGCCAAATTTGGAGGTCTTAAATGTAAACAATACTAGCCTCAGATAATATTTCATTTGTGCTGCAGTCAATCTTAATACTTTTTGTCATTTTGCGAGAAGTTTTCCCTATGGGATTTAGGCTGGCTTTGAACTCACTTTGTAGCACAGGCTGATCTTTAGTAGTAAACTATCCCCTTGCCTCCTATGTGCTGGGATTGCAGGTATTCTCTACTATTCCTGGCTTTAATAGCACTCTTAAAGCTTATATCCTAGAATAAATGTGACCCAAGCATTATTTCCCATCTTTGAATTGTTTGTGCATGTACATTGCTTTGACATATTACTTAGTTGTAATAACTACATTATAATTGAGTTATTTGACAAGTGTTCAGTTCCTAACATGGATCACACACTGTTCTAAGCATTTTGTGATAAACCAGTAAATAGTACAGTATTTGCCCCTATCCTAGCTAATTTCACCTACTTCAAGCTTATATTGGTCTTCTGTTTAATGCTGATGGTTCATCTTCAAAACACATGATATACTGAGCTCTACAATTTTGTCTTACTTTGTCTCTGAAGACCTACCAGAACTTTAAGTAGAGTCAGAGAAAATGAGTTTCAATCCTTATTCCACAGAAATGGAACTTGAGATGTACATTCTGTTATTCTAGTATGATCCATTTGGCCAGCATTTACAATTAAAGTACTCCTGTCTTATGGACTACTATCTCTAAGGTAAACACCCACCCACTGAGTAGATGGCCTTTATATTTATGGGGGCCTCTCTGCTGAATTGACTCATAGGCCTTCAATCCTACTTCTATAGCTCCTTGTTGCTTCTCTTTGAAGGAATAGCAGACCTCCATCCCTTTTTATAATTGCAACTAAAATACTAAAGGCATGCATAACTATTCTATGTGCTACCACAATACCCAACCAAAGCTCTCAGTGGTTATGTGAACATCTACTTCATTGGGATACCATGGTTGGCCACCTTCAGGATTTGTGCCTATTGCCTAACTTCTTTTGGCACCTCAAAAGCCTGTTGATATCTTCTGCTCTATCTTACAGCTTGACAACTTTTGTCTTATTTTAGACTATAGACTTTTTACTCAAGTTGCACACATGTTTTAAAATCTGGAGGGAAAAGGGACTAAAAATTCTCTAATACTCTAAAACCACTAGGAAAGTCTAGAAATATTTCACTGTGGTAGGGTGAGTACACTTCTGCATCCCATTAACAACAACTTCTGTTATTGACTCTATTCCACTAAATGTACAACTCTCAAAATCTTGAAAGAGAGAGGCTGGTGAATGGCTCAGTAGAATAAGTACTTCCTTGGCAAGTGTAAGGCCTGAGTTCAATCCCTAGTTCCTCAAAAAAAATCTTGAAGGAGAGCCCAGGTCCCTGGACCCTGACATTGTGAGTGGTCTATCTATATACTGCAAGGTGTGGTCAGAGTTATGAAGCAGTGTACGCCAGACCTGCAAGAGAATCCAAAGTTAGTATAACATCAATGTAATGAAATAACTGAACATCTTGTGTGGGAAAATATGCAACCCAGTGTTTTGTCCTGAGTCCATGGCACTTACATAGTAGGACTATGCAAATAATCATGTAATATTAAGTTAAAAGTCCATTATAATTTTTCCTAATGAAAAGGCAAACTGTTCTCAACTCTCAGCAGCTATGTCCACAGATAACAATTGTTTGTAATTATAACCCCCAGAGGATGCTCAACCTCAGGATATACTCAAGTACCAGAGAGATGTGCACAGTAGAGACTTGAGAAGGCAGTTATGTAACAGAGACACAATCACTGGATTCATTTTGATGGTATGTCTCTCATAACCATCTATGTAGGCTGCATTTCTAGGAATTTATCAGGAGTACCATAAATGAGGTCATATTCTGTTCCAATGGGTCTCACTGCCCTACTAGAGCAGCACAGAGGAGAGAAATTATTCACGTTTGAAATTCATCTTAAACTCCAAGAGGCCCAGAGGAACTCCTTCACCAAGACTCAGCAGTGTGAGAAAATGAGGAAAATCGCTCAGATCTCAGAAACCCCTGGCCTTTTATTTGTATGAGAACAAAGGTATAGAAGAAAATATTTTTTTGTACTGGGGATCAAACTCAGGACTGCAAGGTAGGTGCTTATGCTGCTGAGCGAACTCTCTGGCCTGAAGAAAATCTTTTGTGTAGGTGTTTTGTTCACAGGAAAGGGAAGAAATAGTATGGCCTGCTAAACATACTTATTGTGGCAAGAAGTACACAATGGCTAGAACAAACCTTTCCATGAGAAACTATAATTCTGCTTTGCTTTTGGCATTGAGATCTGCTCTAATCTTTAACCATGAATTCCAGGTACCCTGTGTTATTGCGCCAGGGGTCCTTTCATCTTTGTACTCACGTTAAGCACTCTCCCAGTGAGAATTTCAATGTCCGCTAGTGTGAGGATATACTATACATTTATGTTACTCCAATGAATAGCAAACATAACCTGAAGGTCCTGGTCTCCTGGTGTTACCCTTAACAGGGTACTTTGACCTTGCCCCTATCAAAAATCATGACACTGTCCACAGTGGATTTGCAGTCCTGAAATTTCATTGCCTGTTTCTGGACAGTTTGTTTTTCCTTTCAGAACTGCCAATTAGAGTGTGTCTTTAAATTGCCAATTAGAGTGTATCTTTAAAGGATAAACAGCAAATCATTTGGCTGTTCTCAGTCTACTTGGCTCCTACTTCTTTATGGTCTGAACTCTTTTCTGTTTCCTGTAGCCCTCAGCATCTTTCCTAGCTGCATTGTAGTGGTCTCTGCCACCCAGCCTTGGGCTTGCTTCCAATTTTAGATCTGTCTCCTGTTGCCTGCTGATTGCTAGTAACAGGCAGCTCAATGGACTTGATCAAGCTCCTTCCAAACCCCCATTGGCTACCACCATTGCTGCCCAACTGGGCAGTGGCTGCCCCATGTTCAGCCTCTGCATGATGCACAACACTTCTTTGTACTCCTAGTCTCTGGATGGAGTCTCTCCACACTGTCCATGAGCCAGTTTCCTTTGGCAATCAGAGGCATAACTTAATCATTTGGGCAGGATGTGTTTCCTGCTGCTTTTCTTGTAGTAGCCGAACCGGGGCCCTCGGCCTGCCTCTATCTCTCAGTTGGACTTGCATTTAGATTCTGCTTCAGCTCCAGTGTGGACTCCACATTTAGGCCTGAAGCCCTGGGAGCAGGCTCTGGCTCAGTACTCGCTCTTCTATTGCTCTTTTTACCTTTATGGTCTTGCTGCATTGTAGTTTGCTGCTTAATTGTTCATACTACCACTGGATGGGCCTTCTTGTAGGAGAGCAGCTGAGTTTCTTCAGCCCCAGAGCTGTCTGCGTCACTGAGCTCTATTATCCTGGCAGTACATATTCTTTTTATTTACTTTTTATGTATTTATTTCTTTGGCAGAACCAGGGATTGAACTCAATCTTTCTGCTTACCAGGGAAGCAATAATTCTACTGAACCATCTCGCCAGCCCCTGATTTGTTTTTTTTGTTTGTTTGTTTGTTTTGCCAGAACTGGGGATTGAATTCAAGCCCTTAAGCTTGTGAGGCAAGCACTTATTCTACTGAACCATCTCCCCGGCCCATATACATTCTTTTTAGAAATGATTTATAACTTAGAAGTAACATGTTCCTCTTCTTTTAACTGTTTACTGCAGATGTCTCCTTTTAATAAGGTTTCTGCCTGGGCCCAGGTTGCAATGAATCCTGCCTAACTACATGAACTATCTTGTCACCAGTTGAGTCTGGAGTGGGTCATTTAAGATTCAGGCAACCTGAAGAAGAAGCAGAATCATAGCAATGTGTGAACGTGCCCTTTCCTGTTCATTTTCACAACAGTCCTTGATGATCACTTGGTTGCCCACCATCCCTCCTGGAAGTTACACTTACACCAAAATTCACAATAGTGGCCATGCACCCATAACAACTTGTTTGTAGATGTTGTTTACACCAGCCAGCATTAGGCTTGAGTGTGTCAGTTCTTTATACTGACACCAATGAATATACCTGGGCTGAAATCTTGCTGACTATAATGTTCACTGGAAATCATACCCAACCCATCCTGAACCAAAATGTAGCTATCTTAAGTTTCCTTTCTCCACACAGACCTAAGATTATGATAAAATCGGAGGTTCTGGAAGGATAAGAATTTCAATGTTACTTTACTTAGAGTGTGAGCTCATTTAAGTTATTTAATGGTTCTGAACATGAATTACCTCATCAGAAAATGTGAAAAATATCAGTCACCTCAAAGGGAAAACATGGAACATTTTAACAATGTTATTGTAGAAATAGTGTACCTATAAATCACACAAATGGTATTTATTGTTGTTATATCTTTGCATCTAGTATAGAAGATAGGCATGATGCTAGGGACATATTTAATTGCAGAGACTCTTAAACAATTAACCTGTACAGTCACATATTTCTTTTTTCTTTTCTTTCCCTCGGCATCAGTTTTTTGATTTGCTGAGCCTCATGTTTCTTCAACTTAGTGATACAGCATCTGAAGTTATCCTTAGTCTCTTTTATCCTACTGTGCATATCCTTATGTAAAGTTCTGCCAAGTGTTGTATTGTTTCAAATAAGGTAAATAGCAACTCATCTGAAGTTTAGTGAGGAGAATATGGGTATACCTGGTCTTTAGAATACAAAGAATTTTAATGAAGTGCAGGAGGAGGAAGGTTGGAATGGGAATAGCTTTTTCTATTTAAGTTTTGTAGAAGACTTTAAATATTCCCTACTTAGTCAGAAAGCTGGATTTATTTGATTAGGCAAATTGTAAAACTTTCCATATTTCTATCCATCATGATTTAAAAGTCATGATTAAAAATATGAGCACAGTAATGCCACTCAACTGAAAGTTTTTAAGCAAACAGGAGGACTGTTCTGGGGGAAGTTTAAGTAAATGATTGAGAGGTAAGCAGCAAGGCTTTGAAGGATCCCTCTATTCCTATGATTCTATTTTTAGTCACTTTATTTATGTGGCCTTAGTTATCCCATCTGTTAAATGAGAAGAGTAATTATATAGTTCCATAATTGTTTTCTGTCTCAGTGTATGTTTCTTCTAAGAACAGGATGTGGAGTTCAAGTAAGATTTCCTTTTTACACCTGTTAACTGAAACATTCTCTTTAGGTTATAAAGCAAGTATATAGATATAAAGCAGAATCTGGTATCTACTAATCAACTAGTATTATTAATATCTTTTAAAAATTCATTTTAGAGGCTGCAGATGTGGCTCAGTGGTAGACTGCTTGCTGAGCATGTGCAAATTCCTTGGTTTAACCCAAACACTGCAAATAATCATCTTAGTTTCTTTATCTTTTTCCCCTCTAGGGGTTAATGAACTTTCTCAATTATATATAGCAAATATAAATGTATTTTTACTATGATAATTTGTTTTACCATCTAGATTGAGAAATTCAAGCAATGCATCCCCTCAATTTCCTCTATTTTTTCTGGAAGGAAATTACTATCAGGCATATCTGCTCATTACAGCAAAGTATTTAACTGTATGTATTTTATAAAATGACAAAATTATCAGTCCCCTTCTTAAATGTATAATACGCACATATAAGCTATGCATGCTTTCTTTTTTTTCCTGCAGAACCAAGGATTGAACTTAGGCCAGGGAAGCACTTATTCTCCTGAGCCATCTCTCCAGCCCTTATGTAGGCTTTTTAATGATCAGGAATATTCAAGGAAATGTTTTAACTCAGAAATTGAAGAATGCAATTTACTTATAAGTACCACAATGTTTGTTGTTTATGTTCAGGGCATTACAGGTGAAAACAGGCTACTTGATTTGAGAATGTAGAAAAAAAGAGACCTTTTATTCAAAATGCAAGAAATATGTGCCATTAAAAAGTACTAAAATATAGACTTTTTGTTTATTACTTGCCTCTTGTTCATATTCTATATTGTTGTTATTGTCACTTACTGTCATTCTAAGTAAATGAAGGCTACATTTTAAAATTATTATTATTTGTTGTAACATGTTTATATTATGCAATGCCAGTTTTAACAAAAGTATAAGAATTTAATTGGCATGTACATCGTCAAAATTATACAAGTTATATTGTTATTGCTTAATTCCTTGAAAATAGACATTTTCTATGGAGTGAGATGGAATCTCAGTGTACTTTTAATTTATATCCTCAAATGACCAGTGATATTCAACATTTATTCATATAGTCATTTGCTATTTGTGTTTCTTCATGTAAGAATTGGGTTTTTAAACTTAGGATGTCTGAGTTTTCTTGAGATCTTTATGTGGTCTCAATTGGAATCCTTTGTCAGAAAAATAGCTACCAAACATTTTTCCCACATGTGGGTTGTCTTCTTACTCTGTTGGTGATTTCTCCTGGTGAGAAAACCTTTTCAAATTGATGATATCCAAGTTGTTGATTCTTTGTGGTAATTCCTGTGTGATTGGGGCTTTATTCATAAAGTCTTGGCCTGCTGACCTGCCTGTAAGTCTTATCTTTCTATCTTCCAGCAGATTTAATATTTTGGTTTTAATATTTAGAAGCTATTTCACACTTAGTTTAGTTCAGTTGAGACATATTGATACAGGGAAGTAAAACTTCCAACCTGACCTACAGGAGTTCGTGTTCTTTAAAACTGAAGAATGAATTTTAGGGACAGTCAGAGGTGGAGGGTAAAACTTTATTGGATAGAACAGCTTCTGTTGGAGAGTGACAGAAGGGGACCCAAGCGGGTTGCCCCGAGAGGCTGTCTCTTTTAGGGACTTTTATAGGGCAAAACCATGCGGGACTAAGGTAGAGAAGGGGTCTCTCTTAGGCAGATGTGAGGTGGGACAAAACTCTGGTCAACCAATGGGAATACAAGTAACATTGTTCAGGTAAAGTTGATTAGGCCCAGGGCCAAATGGGGAAGCGAGTCACATAGTAAGCAGGCATGAATACAGGATAGGGTCTCTTCCCCTTGGGGGTTGGGCTAGTGACTCACTTGGGTCTTTTCAGGTGATCGCTACCTATTTAGAATATCAATCCTAGGTGCTATTCTTTTAACATTTGTTTGGCCTTTAGGGCTGGTTCACAGCAGGAGCATCTGTCCCTCCAATAGCTGTCTTTGTCTTCTGGCTTAACTCCTTCTAGAGCCTGGCCCTCTCTGTCTATAATATTTCTAGCTAACTCAGCTGCCTGCAACAATATGGGTCCAATTTTAATCCTTGGCATGTGAAGACCCACGTAAAGAAATGTAAAGAGGCTACATTTCTTCCAGTGAAGTGAATGTATTTGGTACCTTTGTCAAAGATAAGATGTCTGAATATGTTTGCATTTCTTTATGCATCTACTAATCTGTTCTATTGATTTTAAGATAATTTTTGACAGTATCATGCTGTCTTTATCACAACATCTTTGTAATATAATTTAAAGTCCAAAATTGTGATGTCCTCTGACTTATATTTGCTACCCTAAATTTCCTTTTTCATTCTTGGTCTTTTCTGGTTACAAATGAATTTTAGTATTGTTTTGTCTAATTCTGTGATATATACTGTTGTGATTGTATTAAATCTGTCTTACAGTTTTAGAAGTATGGTCACTTTCACTTTATTGGTTCTTTCTACCCAATGAATGGGATATCTTTCCATTTTCTGAAATCTTCTTCAATTTCCTTCTGAATAGTGTAGTTTTCAATGTAGAAATCTTTTATATCCTTCATTAAATTGATTCTTAGATATTTCTTTTTCTGTATACTATTGTGAAGGGTGTTGCTTCCCTATTTTCTCTCTCAGTGAAGTTGTTGTCTGTGTATAATAAGCCTATCGATTTTTGAATGTTGACTTTGTTTCCAGCTACACTACAGAATTTGCTTATGAAAATTAGTAGGTTTTAGTGGAAGTTTGGTGTCTTCCATGGGGAATATCATGTATGTCTTCTGCAAGTAATGATAATTTGACTTCTTTTCCAGCCATTGTTTGTTTTAATTCTTTCCATTACCTAAATTCTTTGGCTAAAGTTTCCAAGATGAAGTTGAAATGAGAATGTAAACTGTGGACATCCCTCTCTTGTTCTTGATTTTAGAGAGAATGTTTTTAGTTTTTGTCCATTTAGTATGATGGCTGTTGGTTTGTCACAGATGGCTTTTATAAAGGTTTTATAAAGACTATTCCAATTTTCTTTAGGTTTTTCTTGGTCATGAATGGGTGCTGGACATTGTTAAAAGCTTTTTCTGCACCTTTTGAGATGATCATATTATTTATGTTCTGGGCTTTTTAAATATGGTATATTGCATTTATTGATTTAATATGTTAAAGGATTCCTGTATCCCTGGGATGAATCTCCCTTGGTCATGGTGCAAGACGATTTGCTGCATTCTGTTTTCCAGTAAGTTACTGAGAATTTTTGCATCTGTATTCATTACAGAAATTGGTCTGTAATTTTCTTAGTTGGGTCCTTCTCCAGTGTTAGTATCAGGCTAATGCTTACTTGCTTCCAGGAAATAATTTGGGATGTAACTTCCCATTCAATTTCATTAAGAGATTTAGGTAGTATTAGTAGGTCTTCTCTGAATTCCTTTTTTTCTCTTTTTGAAATATTTAGTACAGGGTCTACAGGGTCTTACTACCTTGATCAGACTAGTAGTGATCCTCCCGTTTTCAGCCTCCTGAACTCTGAGGTTACATGAGCTTGCCAATATGCCAAGTCTCAGTTGCTGTTTCAGCACGCCCTGAAGGAGAGGCCTGGCATGGTTTGTGGGGGATCAAATCCCCATCCTTGTATCTGTCTAAGCCCTGAAGTATCTGGCTGGCCCTTGTAAATTTCTTTCTTTTTTAAAATGTATTTTAGTACAGTATCTACAGGGTCTACGAGGTCTCATTATGTAGATGGACTCACAGTGATTCTCCTGTTTTGAGCCTCCCAAGTACTGGAATTACAGGTATGTGCCACCATGTGCAGTCTCAATTGCTGTCTCAGAGCACCCCAGGAGCACTGCACTCCCCCTAAGCAGGTACTTTAGCCCACTGAGCTATCTGGCTGACCCTGTTCTAAATTTCTTGTGGAATTCAGCAGTGATTCCTTCAGGGCCCAGGCTTTCTTTTTTGGTAGGATTTTAATTAGAAATTTGGTTTTTTTAATTGATATTGGTTTATTTAGAAGCTTTATATCTTCTTGATTCAGCTTCTTTAATTCATATGTAATTAGCAATCTGTCCATTTCTTCTACATTTTTCATCTTACTAAAATATATGTTTTTTAAGTACATATAGATCATCTTCTGGATTTCTTCAGGGTCTGTTTAAATTTACACCCTTTCCATCCATAATTGCATGGATTTGAGTCTTTGTTTCCCTTTTGGATATAGCTTAATTAGGGTTTGTTGATATGTAATCTTTCAAATAACCAACTCTTCAGTTCACTGTTTCCTTGTATTCTTTTCTAATTTCCAATGCATTATTTTCTACTTTGATCTTTTAATTTCTTCTACTGTATGGGCCCTTGGATTAGCTCATTGCTCTTTTTCTAGAAATTTGAGGTTCACCACTAAGTTTATTTGTGTTTTGTCTGTTTTCCTGATATGAGCATTAACTACTATAAATTTGCCTCTTCAGACTGCTTTCATTTTGTTCTGTAAGTTTTGATATGTTTCATTGTCATTGCCATTTAATTGTAGAAACTGTCTAATTCCTTGTTTAATTACATCTGTGACCCATTAGTTGTTGAGGAAGGTAATGTTTAATTTCCATGTAGTTATGCAGGTCTTGTAGTTTCTATTGTCTTTGATTTCCAATTTCATTGCACAATGGTTTGCAATATACATGGAAGAATTTTAATTCTTTTACATTTACTTAGTATGAAGTCTCTTTTGGAGAACATCCAACATGCAGCTGAGAAAAGTGGGTATTCTCATGTTTTGGCATGGAACATTCAGTAGACATCTACTGAGTCTGTTTTTTCAAAGCTTTGGTTCAATTTTAACATTTCATTGTTTATTTTTTATGTAGTTGATATGGTTTTCTGTGATGTGGGATATTGAGATGTTCCAATAAAAATGTATTAGTTTTTATTTGATTTTTTTAAAAATAATTTTATTGAGAAAAAATAGCAATGAGACAGTTCTAAACCGATTAGTAGGACAGTTTCAATAATTAATACATCACATATTGTTGTCTTCTTAGTAGTTATTCATAGTACAAGATGCAGACATAATATCCTGTCCACCAACACTATTAGAACAAATATTTCTATTCATTGAATTAAGAGAAAGTAGGTCTATATCTTTCCTAACTATTCTGAATATACAGATACAAAACGGTCCTTCATTTGTATCCCCTTTTTTGTTTAGTTTTTTCAGAGAAGGGTATTCCATTGTCATTTAAATATTGTAGGTCATAAAATGACAAAGGCAATCTTGGGCAATATTTTATTTGATTTTATGAAATAATAGTACTATATATATATATATATATATATATATATATATATATATATATATATATATAAAAGAATTGAAACTTTTAAAACCGATTTGTTTCTGGATTTATCGCACAGTCAGTAATAGTTTTGTCTTTTTTCTTCAGTATTAATAAAAGGAGATGAAGACTGATTTTAACTTATCTTGGGTGTAACTACTATAATAAAAGATTTTGAGTGACTCATGTTTGTGAATTGAAATTTAAGTTTTACAAGAGCATTACACTTCCAAAGACTTAGGAAACCACCTACTGAAAAGATGAATAAAGTCCAATGTTTTAGTGGCTTTTGTGCTCTGTACTTTTGTAAGCATTGTGATGTAAATACCAATTGACAAATAAAATACCTTTTCTTGACAAGGCTGCTCAAATATTGGCTTTTTCATAAAAACCTTATGCTAAAGTTAGGCTATTTGTAATGCAATATCAATAAAACTGGTTGCTTGGATAGTTTCAGTTACTGTCTTAAAAAATATGAGACAGTATAAAGAGAACAATAGAAACAAAGCTCCAACCAAATAGCTCTGCAGATTAAATCACCTGCTTAGGCAGACACAGTAGCTAGAAATTTGATCCCCTGGCCTGCTGTGCCAGCCAGGTGCTGCCCTCAAGGCACGTTGAGATGGCAATAGAGACAGGGTGTGATGGCACTTACCTGTAATCCCAGCACTTGGGAAGCTGTAAACAGGTGGATCACTATAAGTCCAATCTATGCATGAGACTGTATACTCTGTCCTAAATAAAAAAAATATAGAAACAATACAAAATTGGTTTAAAAAATGAAAAAAAAACAACCCCCCAAAAAGTTATAAGAAATTAAAAAGCAAAAAAAAAAAGCAAAAAAGAAAAAAATGTAGGCATTAACTGCTCCTTGGAAACAATCCAAATGCCCTTTAAATGAGGAATGGATAAAATATGATGTGGTAGTTTTACACAGTGTAGTATTGCTCAGCTATAAAAAAGATAAATTTAAGGGTTTTGTAGATAAATAGATACAACTAGAGACTGTATTGGAAAGCAAAATAAATCAGACTCACATAGGCAAACATCGTACTGTGTCACTAGTGTGAGAACCTGAACAAATAAGTAAAATCTGAAAGGTACAATAGATACTATGAAAGTGAACAAATTTGTTGAATGGGAAGGAAAACCTAGGAGGAGGAAAGGACAAAAGCAATAAAGGAAAAATATATTTATGCTTCTTTGATTTTTCGTAAATATTAATATTTGTTCTATATACTTGGGTATACTGGTATTTGTTGCATATATATTTATGACTGTTAGCCCATCCTGCACTGTTCCCTTTATAAGGGTATACTAACCTGATTAATCTCTTAATCAGTCTTGACTTGAAATTCAAGCATTTTGCAAATGGAGTAGGTATCCCTGCTGTTTTTCAGTGTTCATGTAACAGAGTATTGGCTTCCATCCTTTGCCTTTCAGTCTATGTATTTCTTTTTGAGTTGAATGTGTATTTTTGTGAGCCATATTGTTGGATCTTTTTGATTCAATCTCCCAGTCTGTTTCTTTTGCTTGGTGAATTGAGACCATTAACATTGACGGTTATAATTGATATATACCAATACTTTAAAAAGTATTTATTTATTGGATACAGGGTCTCACTATGCATTTCAGATGCATATTGATACTCCTGCCTCAGGATTACAGCTCTGGGATTACAGGCGTGCACCACAATGCTCAGTTTCAGGGCCAGCACAGTACACCTGGGGTTCTGGCACCAGCATAGCATGTGATACCAGGGATCAAGCTTGGGTTCTTGTACTTGCCAGGCAGGTACTTTGGGTGCTAACCTATCTCCCCAGACCCTGTATCATCTCTCAATATTCTGTTACGGTGTTGAATCTCTGGAACTTTGAGTAAAATACTACTTAGTGTGGATTTTTTTTTCTCAAGGCTTAATAGAATTCCATATGCCTCACTGTATATCAAATTATTTTTCCATGCTTGGGGAGTTTTCTGCCATCACTTCTGTGAACAGGTTTTTATGTCATTTGCACTGTCTCCTGCTTTTTTATTGGCGCTGATTAGTCTTATGCTATTCTGCTCTGCATCATCTTGTAGCTGTTCAACTAATATTTTAAAATCTAATTTATTTTGAACACTAAAAACAAAAGCAAAAACAAATAGAAACAAAGACAGAAAAAGGATAACATACAACAACATGTGTTACAAAATTTCAAAACAAGAATAGCTAATTAACAATGGTTGTTCTATTATCTATTTTTATCTTCAAATCTGTGACTCAGATTAAGAGATATACTAATGCAAGATTGGACAAATAATTGAGTATTACCACTTGCTTTTTTTGCTTCCCCTTAAATTTCATGTTTTATTTTTCTCAATTCCAGCAATAGCACAGAAACCCCATCATATCCAACCCAAACCAACTTTTAGTAGGGCTGAGATTATAGGGACACTTGTCAAAGCAATTGGGTGATAGAAAGGGCTCCTAAATGCTGGGCACAGATGTCTGCCAAATGGATGGAAGTAAACAGTGCACTGGCCGCAGTGCTTCAAGAGTCAGCTCCACACTGTAATATGATCTGCGTCCTTGAAACTCACAGTCTGGGGAGGGGGTTTGAGGGAGTGAGGCTGAAATTGCTTCCTATTAGCTCACCCTTTCAACACTAAACAGAGATCAGGAGAGAAATGGTTCCAATATCTCATCACATGTAGTTCTTCTTATGCAGTCTAAGCTGAGAATGCCATGTAAATGGGTCACTGCAAAATGCAGTAATTTAGTTTTTCTCTAATCAAAATCAGAAACGAGCCAAAATTATCTCCCTGTATTAACTTTGGAAGGTTTACAGAAGTTAAAGTACTTTTGCTTCTGTGTATGAAGGTTAAAAAATCATTGTTTTCATAAGTTACAAGAGCAACCAATTTCACAATTGAGTAAAAGTAAAAACTGGGATTCTTTTTTAAATTAGTCCAAAGTGGCATTGAGGAACTTAGTTGTAACCCACTGTACTGACACCATGGTAAATCAGGCTGAGGAGATGGCTCAGTAGAATAAGTGCTTGTCTAGCAAGTGCAAGGGCCTGAGTTCAATCCCTGGTTCCACCAAAAAAAAAAAAAAAAACATGGTAAAACAAAGTGTAGGGCTGGATCTGGTTTTCTTTTGATTTTCTTTTTAGTGTCCAATGCTCATGGACTAAGTTCTAGAAATGTTCCAATTCCAAGGCAGAGCTCTGTTTGGACTCAACCACGGGTGTGCTTCTTGGCTTGGATGCTGGAAGGTGAGGCACGTTTTGCTGGACCCATGTCAACTACCTAACAGTCATTAAGGTCAAAAAAATTCATTATCTCCTCCTTGGTATTCTATTCCCTGGAAATCTACTCAGTACCACAAGGTATCTTCAAATCCACCAAATCTTTTCACAAATTGAGACCCTTTTTGTGACTTATCTGTGACAATTTCCACTGTAGCTCCAAATTTTTTATAGTTGTTAGCAAATCATTCCAAAGGGGTTTGCTTTCAATCAGCTCATGTTCCTATCCTGTTTCTTTATCTGTGAAATGAGATTTATCCTTCTTTGTTCTGGAGTTAAATAGCGAGTTTACTCCTCTGCCTTGGCAATGAAGAACACATCTCATTATATCCAGATTTTCATAGACTATTAGAATCTCTACAGCTCCCATTTCCAAAGCCTTTAGTGTATCTTCAACTCCAAAACAGTACTTGCCTGTATCCTAGCTAATTTCATAAAATATTGTTCTATTAGTTTCTTCTCTTGAATGAATTTCACATTGGAGAGGACTTCAATAGATAATTCAATAGCTTGGTTGAATCCATTTTTACCACCATATGATATATCAACTAACTTTAAAACTTTTGATGGCAACCTCTGATAAAACATATCAGATTGACTTAGTTCAGTTTTACAGTCAGCTGGCAAGATCAGCCACGTTCACTTTGTCCCCCAAAATAAACAGCTGTACAGCAGTCTCTGCTAATTTGTGAACATAGTTATGCCACTTTTCCATCCTTAAACAGGCAAAACACAAGGATGACTGACCTCCTCTGCCATATTTTGGAAGATCCACAGTGAATTTGTGCAGGACTTCTCTTGTATTTCCTTAGACTGTGCCAAAAAATGAACTGCTATCATCTATTACAATGAAGCGAAACTTGCTGTCATCTGAAAGTGGTGCTATAAGAGCCTCTGTATGGAATTTGTTGTCACACTAATACAATGATGTATTAATTGGTTTGAAAGGCTTGACTTCTTTTTCCTTTTTTCTTTGGTTACAATTGCTCTACAGTAAATAACCAGACCATTTGGAGGTACAATATTATATAGTTTGAGTCTCTGTAGTACAGATGTAATGGCTACCAGGGCTGACAGGTGGTTTACTTGTGACTTTAATGTTAGATGCAGTTCCAAACTCATCTGCTAACAATTTTGCTATTCATGAAATCTGGTCTTTGGAAGGAATGATCAATGATATCATGTCGGTGCCACTGCTGCAAGCCACCTCCAAGCTCTTTTTTTTTTAAAATTAATTTTATTGAGAAACAAATAACAATGAGACAATTTCAAAAGCCATTAGTAGGACAGTTTCAATAAATAATAGTTTGAATATTGCTGTCTTCTTAGTGGTTATTCATAATAACACAAGATGCAGACATCATATCCTGTTCAAACACTACTAGTTAGGATAGATGTACAGCTACTTTCTTTTAATCCAAGCTCTTAATGAGCTTCTTGATCTTCCACTTTCCTGTTGGCAGCACTAGGGTCATCTGCCATCTTCTGGCCTCCTCCCTAAGGACCCAGTCCTGAGCTTCAGCTGCTGCTCCTCCCTGATGGCAGGATCTGCAGGGGCAGCACCTCTGACATAGGACACCGGCTCCCTCTCTCCAAGCAGCTGCATGTGTTCCACTGGGCTTTAAGAAACCTTAAATTTTTTTGTCTTTTTTACTTTTTTAAAAATTTATTTTAACAAGAGTATAATAATAATGGAGAAGACATTAGAAATGGTACATATTTAGAACATCAAGATGAAACATTTTCAAGATTGATTTGTATTACACATTGCTGTCTTCAATGTCATTGTTTAGATCACAATTATCAGCATATAGAGTTAAGTTGAAAATTCTACACATTGACTGCTATTTTCAAAAAACTGATGGAAATTATTAGTACAATCATCTCAGCCATCTTGTATATATACTTTGATGTTTTGTTGAATTAATTTTTTTTGTGATTTTGTTCTAATTTAACAGATCGTTCTTTTCATGATTGCTAACCATAATGTCATGCTCCAGATCTGCTATTCAGACCTCACATTATTTCATTCTGCTTTATATTATTTCAACAGAGTTTTTAATCTCTTGAGAATCTAATTGAATTCATTTCACTTATTCCATTTCTTTCCTATGATCTATGATCATTCATAGTTTCCATTATTTCCCTAAGCTACTTTGTTATTTTTAAAATCCCTATCCTTAACCAGTTTCTTCATTTGATTGCAATCTTTTCTTTTACCTGGGAGATTATTTCTGATTTGTTTTTTTTCTAACTTCATTCATTTGTTTTGTTACTTTTGATGCTACCACTTTAAAAAATTTAAGTTGGTGGTTTCTGATTGTTTCTATCTGATGGCCCCAGAGTTGCCCTATGTGTGCTGCAGGTCAGGTTATTGCTTTTGTGTCTTGTCATTCTATATATTTTTAAAACTTTCTATATTGCTGTTTATAAATTTATTATGGTAGGCAGCTTTATTTCTAGGGTAGTGTCCTCTCTAGGAAATGATTACTCTTCAGATACTTATTCTATGTATATCTGGCCCCTAACACATGAATATGTTCTAAGAAACTACCTTCTAACTTTGCTAGGATGAGAAGTTACTGTCTATTTGGTCTTGCACCCAGTGTTCTGCCACTGGAATGTGGTAATGATTATAACCCATACAATCACAGTATTGTCATACAAAGATATACAACTGGTCACAACAGATGATCTAGTTATATAACAGACCTAGTTATACAACAACAAATAAAGAAACTGTATTCTGCTTAGTAGAGTAATATATGTGGGGTTTACAATACATAAGAGAGATAATCAAGAAGGGAGAGATACATATGAAGATAAAGGTATTGGAAGCAAGGCTAAAGAACAGAGGAAGTCATCCAAACTTTGGGAAACTGGAAAGCACAGGAGAGAAAGAATGAAGAAGGCAAAAGAATATTAAAGCAAACCAGAAATATCTAGCGTCAATGTTCATGCACATGAGAAAATCCAAGAATTCAACAAGATAGTTGCAATTAGCACCTTCCTAGCTGTTGAACAACCCCTTCTATTCCACTTGGCTGGCACATCTCTCTCTCTCTCTCTCTCTCTCTCTCTCTCTCTCTCTCTCTCTCATCCTGCTAGAAGCAGGGTGGGGATGGGAGTTCTGTGGTCAGACCCAGTGCCTCAGTTCCTCACATGCTGTCTCCACGGGTTCCAATTAACTACTACTGCATGTGTCATTAGCTGATCTGTTCTATTGGTTTGTGTCTCTCTGGAGGACTTGGCTTCTCATGCTCAGTGCATTTCTGATGCTTAGTTCAGACAGAGTTTTCTTTATATCCTCTCATAATCTGAGAACAAACTCTAGACCATCAAAGAGAGAGCATCTTTGTGGTCATTTGCTCTTGTGTGTACTGGTGGGAGATACTGACATACTATAACATCCTCTGATTGCAAGAAGACAAAAAAGTTTGTGGGGCATGTACTTCAGGTCTATCCTGTGTGGTTTGATTCTGCCATATTCTTGACATTCCATCTGGTCTTTTGAAACTATCCTGAATGGGATTTCCTGTGCTGTATGTCTGCAGAGGTCCCAGAAACATGTGTTCTTGTTTTGAAAATCTGGAACATATGTATTGTATTTTACCTTGTTTTTCTCTTTGTTTCTGATATTTTGTTCTTGCTTTTGGTTTTCCTTTGAAAAATTATGTTAAATTTAATTTAATTTAATTAAAAAATAAATGCCAAGTGTTTTAAAAAAATAGCCTTGTGGACTGCTTCACTTCTAATAAACTCGTGCTTATGTATAACTTGGTCTTATTTCTGGTATATTATATTATATTATATTAATCATATCATATTATACGTTCCCCCATTTCTTCCAATTATGTGTGATTTTAGTTGATTTTCTGTGAGAATATTCAATATAGTTTCTCCTCTATTGAGCCATGTAGAGCTCCTGATCATACATTTATAATTAAAAGTTTTCTTTGGTAATGTTCTATGTTTCATCCTGATGCACCTCTAATTCTCAAATTATATTTATTCTATGTTTAGTGTGCACATGCTATACATAATATTTACATTCACCATAGGGATTTGAAGCTATAGATAATTTCATAAATCTTTGTTCCAATTCCACTCCACTCCCTTTAATGCATCTTTCCATTTTCAATTTATTAAAGCTTTATTTTGATTTTTTCTCCATTCTTTTATTTGTTTTTGAATCTCTTTTTCCTTCCTTCCATCCAGCTGTCCCCCTCCCCTTTTCCTTTTCTTGTTTGAACATATAATTCCTACTTTTAAAGACCTATCTTCAATTTTGTCCTTATTTATGCTTTACATTTCCCACACAGGAGGAAGACTGAGATACTTAAACTTCGTGTGATTCACCTCAGTCAAAATTACGGTGTTGAGACACATCTGTGTTCCCTAAAATATGATCAAAGTTTACTTTTGGGGCAAATTAGTATTCCATTGTTTGTCAATGCTACATTTTTATCCATTCATCTGTTGATGGACATATGGGATCTTTCATTTTCATACTTAACTCAATAATAATAATGTCAGAGTACCAGTGACTTTATCTTTCATCCTTTGCAAAATCCTCACTTTCTTCTTAGTTCTCACTTCTAGTGTGCACCTACTCTCTGTTTTATCTTTATGTATTTAGTACAGGATCCTCAGGGTCTCACTGCACAGATTGGATTTGTAGTGATACCTCTGTTTTCAGCCTTCTAAGTGCTGGGATTATAGGTGTGTGCTACCACACTCAGTCTCAATCACTTTCTCAGTGTACCATGGGGTCTGGGCCTACATGGCAGGCAGTGGGTTGAACCCTGGTCTGTCCATCTACCTAAGAAAGTGCTTTAATGCACTGAGTTATCTGGTTGACCTTGTACACCTACTCTCATGAGTAGGAACTAAGTTTATGGCTATCATAAAATGCATCCTATATATTCAGAACGTGCCTTCTCTGCAGATCTGATCATCTCACCAGGCATTCCATCATGTTGTGCTAATGGACAGAAATATTGTCTTAAAACCATCCTAGGAAAGTTAGAAATTAAATAGAGATTTCAGGTAGGATGACTTAGTCAAGAAGCAAGTGCTTACAGTGTCAACTATCTAAGAGTGAAAGGCAGGAACTAGGAACTGTTTTATGTAATAAATGCCACCAAGTAACTAAGTACTGCGTGGTAAGCCTCCATTTGGACCTTGCTGAGGAATATTATTCACCATATTCTTGACAGAAGTCAAATCCTAACTCCCTCACTCAATCTTACTAGCACCACCGTGCTACTGGACAATGAACTGCAGCTATAGATTATGTGGTATTAATAAAAAGTTTTGCTCAAGATATCAACTCATACAACTCACTGTTATAAAGCTTCCTGTAATCTACATCAAACTGTGTATTCTACAAGAGCATGATGATATCCAAGGTGATTACGTCTGTCACCTTAAGTGTTATCACCAGTCAGTAAAACATTTCTGCCTGTGGAAGCACTTGCCTGCTTGTCTCTGCCCACTGGTGAGCTCTGGAGATGGCTGAAAACTGCCATGGCCACCAGGGCTTCTTGTTTGCCTCCAAATTCTCCCAGGCTCTTTTCAGAGGGGGGGTCATGGTAAGACACTGACTCAAATGTTCTTGGTCATCTTGTCTGTGCTTTGCCAAATATTGAATCATTATAAGTCATCAGGGAAAAAGCTTTGAAGAAATGAAGTCATTAAGATGCCATGACAAACATGTTAGAGATACATTACAACGTGAGACTGGGGAAAATGTTCAAAGCAAATCATCAGGTTGTATCCAATTTTTTAATACCCACTCTTGAAAATTGAAAGAAGTAGAAAAATATATATTTGAATGTGGGATTGAGTCCACCTAATGTCTCCAAGGAAAGTTTTCACATTATACTATTATAGTGGTTCATATTTGTGTGGAGCATGTGGGAATTTATTCTTTGTGTATGAGACAGAGTCATTTTAAATCAAAAGTATATGCATTACCACCTTTCTCCAGAGAAGAATCCACTTTCAGGTATGCTGCATTCTCTTTATTTTTGTGCACGGCATGAGACTTCAGGGATGTTGCTACAGTGAACAGAAAATTGGATAGTGTTGTAAGACAGAAATTGTCTTTCTTGGGAGCACGTGGCAGGCTTGTTTGTCCAAGATAACAGATGTCTTGCCAGAGAGACCTGCTTGCAGGTCAAGGTTCAGATTTTCAAATCCAGGTTCTCCAGGTGTGCTTTCAATGTACTGTGAGCACAGTGTCCATCTGCTGCACTCTGAGGGTTGGGACAAGAAGAGAAAAAAGACCTGATGTTTATTGCGGTACTAAAGTCAGTCCTCTTTGACTCAAAAGAATTATAATGAGTTTGAAAACCTGTGCCAAATTGACTTATTATTAGAACAAAATCTTAAACA
>PVKA01005760.1:68465-88385 GCA_004027165.1 Ctenomys sociabilis
ATATATATATATATATATATATATATATATATATATATATATATATATATATATGTATGTATATAACAATGTGACTAACAGAATCCTTCTAGACATTTTCTCCTTTGTAATGTTTTACACATATCTGGTTTAATATCTACACCAGCCAGTGGTTTCCAGAGAAACAGAACCTATAGGAGATAGTTTAGATAGAGGTATAGAGTTGTTTTAAGCCATAGTATGAGCTGGTAAGACTAAATTCTGTAGGGAAGGATGCAAGCTAGAAACAAGGGCAAGTTTTGATGTTGCATCCTTGTTCATGAAATATATGTTGTGGGATGGCAGGCAGGACTTCTCTGTTGCAATCCAAGGAAGAATCTCTTCAAAAGCCTCAGTTCTCTTGTCATTTAGGCCTTAGATTGATGGGATGAGGCTCACTCACATTATCCAGGATAACTTCCTCTACTTAAAATCAACTAATTGTCAATGTTAATCACATGTACAAATTACTTTTACAGAAACTTCTAGAACAGTGTTTAACTATACAGCCAACTATGCTTTAGCCATGATGCTACTTAAAATTAAATATTAACTGTCACAGTACCTTTTTTTCTTTTTAAGCCAACTTATTTTAGCTATCTGATTTTTTTTTTTCAGTATTGAGGATTTAACCCATGGACATTTAAACACTGAACTCTGTTACCAAACTTTTCCTTTTATTTTTTATTTTGTGTCAAAATCTCACTACGCTGCACTGGCTAGACTCCAATTTGAGATCCTCCTGCCTCAAACTCCTGAGTAGCTGTAACTATAAGCTAAAATCACCTATCTTGATCATTGACTATCTTTCTAAAATATGTATCTTCTTTTCCTCCTATTTAATTTCATTATTGTATTACATTAAAATATTGAATGTACATAAAAATCTTTAGAAACAGATACAACTGCTGCTAGGAAAACAGCACAACCATCAGAAAGATTGCAAGAGAATATACATACTAATAACCAAATTAAGAGGCTAAATAGTTTCTCAAAATAATCTAACACTTTGTTATAGAAGGAAAGGATAATGTAGGCTAACAAGTCAAAATTTATTCCAATTTTTGGGTATGGTGGCACATACCTGTAAACCCAACACTCAGGAGACTGAGCCAAGAAGATCACTGTGAGTTCAAGACCACCTGTGTTACAAAGTGAGTTCAAGGCCAGCCTGAACTGCATAGTTCAGAAAAGATAAAGAGACTCTGTCTCAAAAAAGATAAAAATAAATAAATTAAGCCAGGTTGAGAGACATTCGATTATGCCTGTTGGTCTGAAACTTGCCTGTATAGTAGAACTACATGCGTAGACAATGCCAAAAACCCAAGAAGGGAGATGAGTGACAGAAACAGGGTTTTCCTGAAGTGAATAGTCTGAGGACAAGGTATGAGTCTTGGGAGAGTAGGCAAGGGAAAAAAAGGAAAAACTTGAGTTATCTACTCCCCTTGCCCTTAAAGCTGCAGTGATGAAATTCCCTATATTTTCTTTCTCAGTAGGGTTCTTTGGCTTGCTCTATCAATATCTCTAAGTGGCCATAATGGATTTCTTACCATCTTTTCTAGGTGAGTTCCTCCCCATGGTTACTCTGTTTGAGCCTATTTCTCTTTTATATATCTTTCATTAAGATGGCAATGGCTGGGGTTCAGAGAAATGGCTCAGTGGAATAAACACTTCCCTGGCAAGCACAAGGAAGAATTAAATCCCTGATTCCACAAAAAAGATGGCTATGGCTTTGGGCTTTTGTAGGGAGGTCATCAATCCACTACTCAGTGGGAGTGATTGTGGGAGGGGCTGAGACAACACAAAGCACCATCTGGATGTGGGGGAAGGTTATGATGAGTTCAACATGCACAAGAGAGAAAGAAAGGGTTTATTTGCATCCCAAAACTCTCTCCTACACTCATCTCCCACCCCTTTGGCTCTCTGAAGAGATGGATCACTAGGCAGGGAGAGGGTGATTCCTCCATATGCTTCCCGAGGACACCCAGTTCAGTGCTGGTGATTTTCAAGAAAAGTGACAGGACACCAAGGTATTTTCCCAGGAAGAAGCTTTATTCTGCTGGCACTGACTCAGTGGATTCTTTCCCAAAGGCTAAGTGCTGAATATGGAGTAGCTGTATCTTCTTATACAAATTTTGTGTCTTTGTCTCCCATATATGGGCACACACTTACCTTTTGCCATATGGTTGGGTATACATTAACATATTATAGTCCTGTTGGTTATGATTTATCTTTCAGAGTTACATTGGAATTATACATGGGTACACATAGGCTGGAGGTCCTACATTGTAGAATGTTCCTACCCCTGCATTTTTCCCTTACCGTGTTGGTGGTACATTCTCTTTCTTCCATCCCTCCAACATTACATAGTATATCTTACCTGAAGTTCCTCACTGTTGACTGCACCTCATCTAAATTATGTGTAGAAGGGCCAGGCAGACAGTTCAGCATACTAAACAACCTGCTTAGGCAGGTGTAGGGACCTGGGTTTGGTCCTCAGTGTGTAGTGCCAGCCATGCTCCTAGAACATGCTGAGATATCAACTGAGACTAGGTGAAGTGGCATGTGCCTATAATCCCAGCGTTTGGGAAACTGAAAGCAGGAGAGGATCACTATGAGCCTGATCTGTGTAGTGAGACCTTGTAGACCCTGTACTAAATACATAATAAATACATAAATAAATAAATAGATGTGTAGATTTCCAGATCCTACCATCCTAATCATGTCCAAATATTAGAAATTTTCAAGAATGCTTATAATCTGTGAACCATGAAGGAGGTCTCAAAAGAAAAAAAACTGCACTAAATGCACATTATAATTATACAGTAATATTTCATTCACTAGTTCTATTTGAAAGCAATGTTGACCTGAACTCCCACTTTCAAATTTCAATTAGACACAAGAGGAGCCCACCTTCTTCTGTTTTCACACCCTTTTTTGCTCTGCTCCTTCCTTCCTTCCTTCCTTCCTTCCTTCCTTCCTTCCTTCCTTCCTTCCTTCCTTCTTTCCTTCCTATTTTAGTTACTCTTCTCTGGTTGCTGGGACAAGCACTGGACACCCAAAGTGAAGGAAGGAAAGGTTTATTTAGCTCACAGTTCCTGGAAGCTTCAGTCCATACTTAGCTGACTCCAAGGCAGAGCGGCATATGGAAGAGAGCAACCTCTCATGATGGTGGCAAGGGGCAGAGAGCATAGGGAGGAGGGAGGGGCTGCAGCTCTGGAAGCCAGCCAGCCTCTCAACCCTCCTCACATTGTAATGCAAATTACCTGCTGCAGGGCAAGTGCAGCATCCATATCCATGAGAATCAATCACATACTCAGGAAGTTGCCCCATGACTAGGTGAGGCTTTGAGGAGACAGTTAGACATAAACCATAACACTTCCTTTCTTCCTTCTTTTCTCTCAAATTTCAATTAGTTGGAAGCTATCCCACTTCTTCCACTCTCACACCCACTCCTGCTGTTCCTTTACCTCCTGTTGCCCTCCTTCTTTATCTCCCTCCATACTTACTCAAATTTCAATTAGTGTGAGAAGGATCACTTTTTCCTCTCTTTTCACTCCTCTCGTTGTTACTTTCCCTATTTCTTTCTTCCTGTCCATCCCCAGAGAATACACAGATACACACTTCAAGGTTCACAGTGCTAAGTTTTATTGGCACTATAATTAGAAAGTGTTGGAGTACAATTTTGGGAATACTTCTGTTGTTCAATTGCAATATGCAGATGATTCACTTCTTAGATGTTACCAAAGTTTTCAGCCTTTCTGGCCCAGGGACTAAGGGATCATCGTGAGTGGGGATGAGGTTCCCCAGTCACAGGGGGACCAATTCTGGCCCATCTTGGTGTATTTTTCTCTTTCATTCGCTTTTGGCCTGAGATTTATGGAGCAGCACACCTGGGGCTCAACTTGTTGGGTTCTCTTGGACTTGCTCCAGCTCGTCTTGCTTGATGTTTCTCTATTCAGTGGGTGACAATGGCCTGCCCCTGCTGCCTCATTCTCTTTCTTCATTTTACTAGGACCAGTGATAATGTTGGCCCTTTCTAAGCCCATTGATGGAGTCTCTAATTCCTCCTGGATCACTTGATCACCTGGAAGTATACAAAGTTATGAAAGAAGACCACTGGTTTGAGACAAAAAGGGTGATGACTAACATAAAGAGCAACTTCTCAAGAAGAGGTACAGTCTGAGGATTGGGTATAAGTCTTGGGGGGAGGGTTGTCAAGGAACACAATGAGGAGGAGGTTGGGTGGTTTACTCATCTGTGTGGAAATTGCCTTCTCTTTATTCACAGTACATTTCCTTGGCCTACTCTACACTGTCCTGGTAGATATTTGGCTTTCTTTTCCACATGGATCTGACCTACCTTTCTAAAGCTGTCTCTAAAGTGGTTGCACCCTTGGGCTTTGTTTGGTTAACAACTCATCAATCAATGACAGTCTGGGGGTAAGGGCTGAGACACTGTGCAATCATCATGTGAATGGGGAAGGGAGGAGCTATGATGAGCACAACATGAATGGTGGAGAAGGGTGGGATCTGCTTAGCACTCCCACAAAGCTTTGCCACACTTATCTTCTACTTCTCTTATTTCCCTATCCTCACTATCAGTGAGTGGGTTACTAAGCAGGGGGAGGGCAATTATCTTCCTTCCATACCTCCAGTATTACCTAGTGTATGTATGTCTTACCTGAAGTTTTCACTGCTAACCTGGTCACATCTAAGACTGTGCAAAGATTTGTACATCCTTATAACGTAAAATGCCCCCCATTGGGAATTTTTATGCAGGCTCATAATTTATGAACCATGCCAGGAGTCTCAAGAAAATACATTTATTGGATTAAATGATCATTAAATACATGGCAACTTTATTTCATCCAATAGTTCTATTTGAAAACAATATTTACCTGAACTTCCACCCTCAAATTTCAATCAGTAGAAGGATACTACCTTTCTCCATTCTCACACATCCTCCTAGTTCCTTATTTTTTCTACCTGCATACCCACAGAAAACACATACACATAAATCTACAGGTTCGCAAGAGGTAGATTTTATTTTTACTGCTATGGTTGTTGTCTAGATGTTCCCTCCAAAGCCTCGTACAGTCATGTGGTGAGCATATTTTAGAGGTGGCTAAATCTAGAGTTTATGATTGATTCATGGTCCAGTGCTGGGATTCTGGGTGTGAGTGATACACCTTCCCTAGGACAAGGAGCCTGCATACAATATCAGGGACAAAAAAAGGTTTTTCCATGTTCTCTCCTTTGTCTACCTACCATGAGCTGCTCTCCTCTGTCAAGCTACCCTGTCTTGCAGCCAGGCAATTATGCACTGAAACAAAATGAGAGTTAAATGAACCTTTCCTCCTTTTAACTTTGTCAGGTATTTTTATCTCAGCAAGGAGAGAAAAATAACGAAGACAGAATTTGGTACCAGAGAAGTGGGCTAGTTGCTGTGATTATACCTGGCTATTTGGTACAGGAAACTTTGAGAATTGCTTGTAAGAGTATTCAGAGATTACAGATGAAAAATTATTGCTAGAACACCTCAGGCTGTACTATGTGAGAGATTCTGATCAGAGCTCAGAAGAGCAGAAACCTTATGAAGACAAGGTTCAGGAGTATTCTGCTGGGGAGGACTGTATTGGCTACTGGACTCCAGATTAAGTGTGTTATGAGTTGGTAGAAAATTTATCTGTAATTTGCTTGTATCCAGAGACTTTGACTGAGACAGACATATGAGCAGTAGAAGAAATCTTACAGAATTCATTTCAAGGCATCTAATGTTGAGGTAGTGGAATGGTTACTGCTGGGGCTTTTAGTCAGATATATGTTGAGAATAAAGAACAGAATGGTTTCAAATGTGACTCTGACAAGAAAGGAAGCTCTAGTAAAAATGTAGACTATAATTATAGAGCAGAAGAGATCTTGACTGTTGAGAAAGAACAGAGGAATATCAAAAACGGCCTGATAGCATTGCAAGAAGCTGTATAACCCCACTCTTTGCAGCTTCAAAATTTCGAAAGTGAAAGACTGCTTTGAGAAGAAAGCCACAGAGCACCATGTCTCAGAACTGGTGGCTTAGAGAATTTATTTCTTGGAATTGTATTAGGGGTGCTCAATGGTGCAGGCAATTAAACATTATAGTAAAGAGAGAGGAAAGCCTGGTTACCACTCCAGCTGTCAGCACACCTTGGTATCATCTATATGCTGCTGGTTTTAGGTATATAGAGAGTGGAAGAGTTGTGAGATCAGAATGCTTCCACCTATTTTAAGAAGATCTAGGCAGCTCAGCATATACCCCTAAGAGGACAGTGTGTGAAGCTATTAATGTGAAGGTGCAGTTTAGATTCCAGAAGTTTGGAGAAGCCAGGAACATGGATTATCTGAGAACTGGAGGGAGAGAACAAAAGAGGCTCAACTGAAAAGCCTTAGGAGGTACAACAACCAAAAATGCCACAGAGGCAGAGTCAGTTGAGCCCTTCAGAGTTCATATCTTTCCACAGATTGCTTCAGATGCTGCACACAGAAATAGAGGAATTAATATTTCCATGCTTAATTTTGGACTTACTATGGTCCCATTCCTTATTATTCTATTTTTTCACTTTTGAGAAGGAAATGTTTGTCTTGTGCCATTGAATACTGGAATTGTTTAAATTTCCATTTATACAAAGGCTCACAGCTAATAGTTCACCTTAAATCTCAGAGGAGACTTTAGACTTGGACTTTTCAGCAATGCTGGAACTGTTAGGACTTTGGCAACTCCTGGAGATAGACAAAATGCCTTTGCACTAAGGAATGTTCATGAGTCTTTAGGGGTCCAGGGGCAGAACGTTATTATTTGTATCTAAATGGTCACTCAAAGGTCTCAAGCTGTCATGGGCACAGGCTTTTCAAGAGGTGGTTGAGTCCAAAGTATGTGATTGATTCATGATCGGATACTGGGATTAAATGCACAAATGTTACACCTGCTTTAGAGCAAGAACTCTGTATATAATAAAAGGGACAGAAGAAATTCTGTACCTTCTTCCTCTACCTTGTTGCTTTGCTAAAGTCTACCTGACATGAACTGTTCTTCTCTGCCAAGCCACCCTCCCTTGGAGTCAATCACTTATGCACTGCACCCTGTACAAAATATGAGCTAAGTAAACCTTTTGTCACTTTGACTTTGAGTACTGGATATTTTTGTTTCAACAATGAAGGTAGTGTAACTCAGCCAGTCACGATCACTGTAAAATGTTGATGCACAATGGGATTACTTCAATGGTAGAATACAGTCCATGGGCCAGGTTTTATCAAGTTTTCCAGACTCTCTTGACATGGGATACCATCTCCCATGACACTGTGGTTCCATGGGATTGAATGGACTTTCTCCAGTGCATCTCAGTGAATTTCTCCTCTGCTCTATCTTGACATGGGATTTCTGAATCAGCACATGTGGGGCTAGAGTTCTATTGGCTACCTTGGACCTACTTTGTAGAATCTTGCTGAAGTTTCTCTACAGGCTGGTAATGATGTCTCAACTCTGTGGTCTCTTTCCCTTTCTTTGTTTTACCAGCACCACTGGTAACTCTAAAGGACACATTATCCTCCAAGCCAGTTGGCAGGGTTTTGGCCCTCCTTCCTCACTTTGCCACCTACAGAAACACAAGGAGATCATTGGTTTGGGGAAATAAAGAAAAGAAATGGGAACAGGGGCTTCATGAAAAAGAATAAAATCTGAGGTATGGGTCCAAATCTTGAGGGGCCGGTGTCTGGAGGGACAAGAGGAAGAGCTAGAAGGTCTAGGTTTTTGCTCTTAAACTTTGGCAATGAAATTGCCCTTCTTTTGTTGCTCTGCAGTGTTACTGATTTCTCAAATATCTATGTACCCTGATGGATATCTGACTATCATTTTCAGATGAATTTCTCCCAGTATTCTACTCCAGGTGGGCCTGACCTCTTTTTATATACCTGTACTAAAATGGCCATGGACTTTGGCTTTGGTCAGCAAGTCATCAGTTAAGGGGACTTAGACACCACACAGTCATTATCTGGATAAGGAAAGATAAGAGGTGTATGATGAGTACAGCATGTATAGTGAAAGGAGGGATCTGCATAATACCCCAACAAAACTCTCCTATACTCTTCTTTCACCCATCTTATCTATCACCAATCCTAGTGTATCCTGAAGGAGAGAGAGGGTGATCCTCTACACTTTTCCCAAGGACAATTCTTTCAGTGATATTTTCTCTTCCTTTTTGTGCCTCCAATATTATCTTGTGTGTGTCCTCCATGAATTCTCTTCACACTGACTTGGCCATATGTAAGACAATGTGGGGATTTATTCATATGCACCTCCAATAAATTTCTCATGTATTATGAAGTTACTTACTTTTAGACCACTTCCAGGAATTTATTCCATCCCACTGTCTTTATCCCATGCCTCCTCAGGTTCCCTCTGCTTTTAGAATCTCATCCTTCAATGAGCAAAGTGTCTCCTCTAGGTACCCTACATTTGTTTAGAATCTGAGTGATCAGGTTATGGATACAATTCCTGACATCAATTTTAGTTTATATTTGTTTGGCCATAAGTAGGAAGGCATGGCAGAGTACACAACAGAGGAAAACCCGCTCATGAGATAGTGGTCAGGGAACAGAAAGAAGATGAATAAGAAAAGGAGATACACTCTTCAATTTCACATCTCATGGCCTTTTTTCTAAGCAGGCCACATCTCCTAATGTCACCTTTAGCTATAACTTTAGCTATAGCTTCTCCATGATCAAATCTGCTTCTTTGACAGCATAAGGTTCTGGAGGAACAGCTAGATAAAAAACAATATTCTGCTGCTGGCCTCCAAAAGGTTCATGCAGATGTCTTTGTGCAAAATATATTTTGTTGATCTTTAAAATTAACTGTGTTTTCATAGCTTCAGCATTGCTGATAAGTCCAAGTACAAAGTCTCCTTTGAGACCTAAGACAAATTCTTAGTTATGAGCCTCTGTAAAACTGAAAAAAGAAATTTAAACACTCACAATATAGGTCATAAAGGGTAAATATTTCCAATCCAAATGGGAAGACTAGAAGGATTGAAGACAATGGCACCAAAGAAAGATCAAAATCCAGCAAAGCAAATATAAAATCCTGTAGATCTTGGTCTGGCAGCCAGGACAGTGATGAACACTCCAGAGGCTTTAGGTAGTTCTGCCACCACAGGATTTCCAGTTGCACTTGTCATACTATTTCTCTTAGCCTAGTGCTTCTCTCAGCTGATGTTACATGTTTTTAAAATCTCCAATTTGATGGCATTTTCAATGTATTTTTTGCTTCATTTTCAGAGTTCATGAACTGTCTTCTCAAGAACACACTCCATGGCCTCCAAGACATTCTCCTGAAATGAGGGTAAAAGCCTTTCTGATACCACAAATCTTACATTTACAAGCTAGTAAGACCAGCACCACTTGGATGATGCCAACTTCTAACACCAGCTCCACTAGAAGCCAGGCAGCTTTGGATCATAGATGTAGAGAACCCTGAATCCTTGGATGGCTGAACACTGTGAAGCACAGTGAATCAGTACTCAAGGTAACCATTCTGGAGCACGGTTCTCTCGAACTTTCCTTACAAATGAATGCTTTGTAGTTTTGTACCCTTGAGCCTTGGAAGAGAAGAATCTTTCTGATTCCTGATGTGATTCAAGCCATTTCTTCTATTTTCATGATAAAAAGTACCAGCTTCTATTGAATGCTAATATTTTCTGCAACCATAGTGTTCTCTGCTCATAGAAATAAAGAACATAACTATCACAAAGGGTGCTGGGGAGATGGCTCAACAGAATAAGTGCTTCCCTGGCAAGCACAAGGCCCTGAGTTCAATCCCTGGTTCCGCAAAAAACCCAAAAACAAACAAAAACAAAACAACCCTATCATGAGGATCTCTTGTATTGCTCATTCATTATTTGCATTATTTTCCTTTTTCCTTAGATGTAGTGAGAAATTCTTTTATGATTGTTGTCATTCCTTTTTTTTTTACCTGAGAGATTATGATCTGATTTCCTCCATAGCCTGATGGGGTTATTTCTTTACTTCAGTGGCTGTCATTTCAGAAATTTCAGGTGAATGACTTCCAAGTTCCTCTATAACATTGTTTCTTGGACTAGTTTTCTGTGGGCTAGAGATCTGAGCTTGTCTTTTTCTCTTTCTTTTTGTGTTTTTTGAAGCCTCCAATGTCCTCCCTGATTCTGCAGCAATGGTAGGGTGTGGGCCAACAAGGCTCTCAGTATAGTAGAAGGTCAGGGCAGGCTCCCCAAAGGTCCTGCTGTATGGGTTGTAATGTGGTTTTCATTTCATTGAGGGTAGGGAGGCAAGTCTAGTAGAAGAAGGATCCAATGATGATGAGTACAGGCTGAAGTTCAGGTTCGTGCAGTAAGGGCTCCCCAAGGCTCCTGCAGGTTTTTGTGGTACTCAGGTCTCCTTGGCAGTCTTCAGGGTGAGAATGGGTAGCCAGGCTCAACAGAACTCCTGAAGAATTCTTTTTGATAATGGTTCATTGGAGCTTTATGTAGCTCACTTATCTGTATGTCAAATTGCTTTTCTCTACCAGGGAGGTTTTCTTCCACAACATCTGTGAAGAGTGCATATATATATATATATATATATATATATATATATATATATATATATATATATATACACTCTTATATATATATGGACTCATAGTGATTCACCTGTTCACAGCCTCCCAAGAGTTGGCATTATAGGCAGGGGCCACCACACCAATTTGCAAGTGCCTTCTCTGTGCACCACAGGGGTGGAGCTACCATAGCAGGCTGGGGATTGAACCCCAAGCCCCTGCACCTGCTTGTACACACTTTAATCCACAGAGCTATTTAGCCAGCACTATTTTTTGTTATTTAAAAAAATCTTTTGTTTATTATTTTTTTCAGGATCACTAGTTGCAACCCTGTCCCTTCTCTTTACCACCTGGGTTTGTCTTTGTTTAACTGAATGTCTGGAGTTGCAACTTGTTTAAGTGTTTTATGTTTCTGTTTATTTTTTGTTGTTTTGTTTTAGATTAGTTTCCAGGGCAATGTTTGTAAACTGCCCATATTGGGTTGCATTCTCGTTAATATTTAAACATATTTGAAAATGACCACTTCTTGGAGTCCTGTTACAGGTGTAGCTGGTTTTCAGGTTTCAGACTGTTACAAGATGCAATCTCCTCAATTTGTGGGTGATGAACGGTTGCTTTGTGTTTGGCCCAGACCCTGGATCTTTGGTGCTGTGACACAGTATTTCTGTGACTTTGTTAATCTCAGTCTTAGAATACCAGAAAGAACATCAGTTCAGAACAAGTATGTGATTTTGCATTATAGTGTTACCATCAGCAATGAAAAAAAAAAAATCAGGGCCTAGAAAAATTCCAACCTGTACTAACCACTAATTTGTCACTTTTAACCATATGAATTAGATTTGCAGTTATATAACAGAATCTAAAGCCAACCAGGAAATTACATGCAGTGTACAAGACCTTAATATGTCAATTTCCCCCCATGGAATAAAAAGTTAAATTTACTATTGAGAAAACAGAGAAGTGGGAGTATAAGAAGAGAGTAGAAGTAAGGCTAAATAACAAAAGGAAATCACATTATCTTGGGAAACTGTCTCAGAAGACTGGAGGGAAAGAGAAAGGGAAGAGATGCAAAAATCAGAACAGAACCACAACTCCAAAGAGGCTAGAAAGCTTGTTCACATTCATATAAAACAAGATGAAACAATGAAGAAAAATGAAACAAAACAAAATAAAACGAAACAGAACCACCATCACTACAGCAACAACAGAAGAGAAGACAGAGAGATAGAGAGAGAGAGAGAGAGAGAGAGAGAGAGAGAGAGAGAGAGAGGGAGGGAGGGAGAGAGACAGAGGGAGAGAGAGACAGACAGAAACAGAGAGACAGAGAGACAGCATTTGGTGCTTTCCTAAAAATTTACTACTTGTTTCCTAAATTCTATTGTACCTTCTAGAAATAGCATTTTTTTCTTGAATATTGTTAATAACTCTAAAAGTTATCATAATCTTTAACCTTCTCTCCTCGACTCTGTATGGTTAAGGTGTCTTGCAACTGTCTGATTGACATTTGTATTTTAATAAAATAAAAATAAATGGTAAATGTTATCATAATTATGTCCAGACACAGTACTGATAGCTAAGAATAGGGAATTTTTTACGTTTAGTTGTTTCTAGCATGTCATATTTTCTTTTCCATTCCTGGTATTTTCCATAGCTCAAATCTGGTTTCTTTCTTCTAATCTAAGTACACATGAGACAGAACAATTGGAAGGGGAAAGCATAGACTGAGCACACCACATGACTTATAGTTGCTATGTAAGTCAAGAAAATATGAGGCATTTTCATTGAATAACACATTTTAATTGTATCTTATTATATTGATCAGGATTCATTATATTCATTCTCTTCTCTTAGTCTCTCTATCTCTTCTCTTTTTCTGTGTGTGTATCTCTCTCTCTGTCTCTCTCATTGGTGAATATGTGAATTCACCAATAAAAAAAATGGAAGTTCATATGTGAAGTTTTTCCTGATCCTTTGTCCAAATAAATTACTTTCTTCTCTTGTTCTCATACTTAGACATGGTCTAAATATTTGGTGAAATATTGAGGGAAGGATTGTACAAAAGGTTGAACTAATTATGCTTTACCTCTTCCAATGATCCTTATTAGAGCAAGATGCTTTTAAGCAATTTGAGCATTTATGAATCAGTGTTTTTGATCAAAACTGAGACAGATACCTTACAATGTGTAGTTTTCAATTCATGCAAGTACAGCCAGATGGAAAGATAATAAATTAATGCATAGCTACACCACTACAACAAAAGTGCTGAAGTTGCCTGAACATGAAGATAAGCTAAGAATGCTTCAAACAATCCTTATTTTGTTCATTTATTGCATGTTTTTATACTAACTCTTATGACTCCATTGATTTGTTGTTTGTGTACTTAAAGGGTTCTGAAAGATATGAAAATAATAGAGAAAGAAGCCTTGTGATACATCAGGTAGTTTTTAAGGTTTATAAGCTTTGAAAACAATGAGTTAAATGAGAAAAATGAATTACACATGAGAAAATGGGTATCTTTTGAAGATGCTCTAAGCAGGGGTGATTTGTTTTATGTAGTGGGTATTGAATCCAGGGTCTCATGCATGCTAGGAAAGTGTTCTTTCACTAAGTTACACCCCTAGCTTAGCAGAGTGGGTATTTTTCTCATTGGAAAGAAAGAAGGGGTTTTTCAATAAGAAGGAGTTGTTCAGGCAATTTGGTGAGTTGTTGCTGAAAAGAAAGAGGATCTAGATAATGAGGAAGCATAAAACTAGAATGAGTATCTTGGATGAATTACCAGTAAATAATTTGGGGAACCATCATGAGATTTGGTCGCATAAAATGATTCACTTTTTAAGAAGAAATATTGTATACGCTCATTGTAAAATATTCTGAGCAATTGTTTTTAAATCAAAAACATTGTCAGGTTCTGTTTTTGAATATTGTGTTCATAGTGGCATTCCTGATTTCCAAAGCTTATGGAGGTTATAGAATTCAAATAAATATCATTTAATTTATTTGCTTTAATAGCACTTGGGATTATGGATGACTAACCCTTTTTTAATACTTGTTTTTCATATTTTGTTTGAGGGTGGGGTCTTACTATCCTGCCTAGGCTGGCATAAATATCAGCACTTGCCTGATTCAGCTTCCTGACTACCAGGCATTAGAGGCATGTGCCATGTGCATCTGCTTTCATTATTTAAAAAACATACAGCATTTTATTTGTTTCTGTACTTTTGAAACTAAGAAATAAGCAAAGAAAATTATAGATAGATAGATAAAAAGAAAGAAAGAAAGAAAGATATAGATAGATAGATAGATAGATAGATAGATAGATAGATAGATAGATACATAGATAGATTCAATATATATTATTTCTGTGACAGGGATAGACTATATATATATTATCCCTACACATTAATCATAAGATTTAGAACAGTTATTTTATTTTGACTGAATGTTATTTATGATATTTTGATACTTTGTCATCTGCTTTATAAATTAAACTTATATTTAAATGAGGCATAAAATTATATGTTTATGAGGTATTATACATGTATATATTTTGTAATGTTTAAATCAGACTAAACATGTCTTCTCAAATATTTATCATTTCTTTACAGTAAAAGTTTCAAAATTCTTTTCTTTTTTCCAATGTAGAGTTCACTTTTATTATCTACAATAACTGTACTATGTATTAACACACTAGAATATTTTTTAAAATATCAGTCATCTATATGCCCTAGGTAACCATTGAATTTGTAATCTTAAAACATTAGCCTCTTGAGAAACTAGGATTATAGGCATTTATAATTTCACGAAGCAGCAAAATTTCTTGAACTGATCTAAACGTAACATAGTAGCGCCATTGATCAGTCTTCCTCAAGCCATCTTCTTGTTTACCATTTTTACCCTCAACTGCTACAGTCAACAATTTTAGATTCCATGCATGAGTGAGATTGAGTGGTATTTATCTTTTTGTGCCTGATTTATTTTACATAATGTCATAATCTCCACTTCTATTCCCTTTGTATAAATGTAAGGACTCACATCTCTTTTTAATGACTTAATAGTATTCCATCATGCATATATGGACCACATATACTTTGTCAGTTACTTTTTCTATTTCTTGACATTTGTGAAGAGAACTGTGCAAGAATGAATATAGGACTACAGAGACACCTTTGATATACTCATTTCACATCCTTCAGTTTTATACCCAGTAGTAGAATTGCTGTATTATAGGGTAATGTTATTTTTAACTTTTTGAGGAACCTTAATAGTGTTTTCCATAATTGTTACACTGCTTAAATTCCCCCACCAGTTTAGCTGGTTTAATTTTCCACACATTCTTGCCAGCCATTATCGTTTCTTGTACTCTCTTCTTTTTTTTTTTTTTTTTTTTTGAGCAACCGGGGATTGAACTCAGATCCTTGCACTTGCCAGAGAAGTGCTTATTCTACCGAGCCATCTCCCCACTCCCTTATTTCTTGTACTCTTGATGATAACTACAGTGACAGGAATGCAATAGATTCTCAATGTAGTTTTGGTTTGTATGTCCATAAACATGTTGAATATTTTCTCATACACTTATTAGCCACTCATAATTTTTTTTCAGTTCAATTCATCTGCCCAGTTATTGACTAGACTATTTGATTTTTTAAATAATTTTATTGACAAATAAATATCAATGAGAGAGTTTCAAAACCGATTAGTAGGACAGCTTAAATAATTAATATATTGCATATTGTTGTCTTCTTAGTGGTTATTCACAGTACAAGATTCAGATATGATATCTTGTCCACAAGCACTATTAAAATAAATATTAATATTAATTGAATTAAGAGAATATAGCTGTATATCAATTCTATTTTGAATATAAATATACAAAATTGTCATTCATTTGTAACCTTTTTTATTTAGTTTTGTCAGAGAAGGGTAGTGCATCGTCATTTAAATATTTTAGGTGCGTGGGATTCAGCAAAATATTCCAATGTAGTCCAGTACTCCATAATACTAGTGGTTTTTCAGTAATGCTGGCAATGTTAGAAGTTGTTGATTTCAGCTCTTTACAGCTCAGCCTATTAACATGGCTTTTGCATCTTATACTTTGCTCTTATGCTTTTCTCCTGGATGGTTAAGACCAAAATAAACCAACACCTACATACAAGAAATGTAACTTTTGTCTCTGACAAGGTCAGTCAAATCCCCTCAAGATTTACCATGAAACCTTGTACCTCACTTTGTAGATCCTTTGTCAGTCTCAGCCATGGGGATGAGTCACGGCTATTGCTTGACCAATTTGCTCTTTGGGAAACCCTGAGAGACTGTTTTCTCTCCATGTCGCTCTCCTTAGGCACACTCTACATCATCCATCACTTTCCTCTGTTGCCTCATAATCTCCTTCTTCAGAAAATTTGGGACACAACTTGTTTACGGGGTGTTACAGTACAGGTTCTCCTATGTCCTGAGTCCTCACTGATCTTGAAAGACTAGGACCAAAACGTTGGCTGTCCTTGAAAAGCTTCTCTTTCTCTAGTTTTTGGTATGCAAACTTAGATTGTTAACCCTCCAGAAAAGAAGGTTATTATTGTTACCCTACAACATAGGCAGTTGGGATTAACCTCTCTATGTGAATATCAAACATCTTAGACATAAAATGCAACAGGTATTATCCAACATAGACTACTTGATTTTGTGTTAATTTTCTGAGTTTTAAAACACAATCTAAATATTAATTTTCTTTTACAAGAATAGCTGGCTAAGATTATTTTTTCTCATCCTGTAGGCTATTTCTCTACTCTGTTTATTGTTTCCTTTGCCATGGCAGAGGTTTTTAATATGATGTAGTTCAGAGTTGGCCAAATAGCTCAGCAGATTAAAGCACCTGCAAGCGGGCACAGGGGGCAAGGGTTCGATCCCTGTGCCTCTCATGCCAGCCCCACTCCTGGGGCATGCTGAGATGGCAATTGAGACTGGATGTAGTGGCATGCATCTGTAATCCCAGCTCTTGGGAGGCTGTAAACAGGAGAATCAGTACCAGTCCAATCTAGTGGTGAAACCCTGAACATCCTGTAGAACCTTCCCTAAAAAAATACAAAAAATATATGATGTAGTTCCATTTGTTAGATTTGCTTTTATTTCCTGTGGTATCAGAGTCCTCACTGGGAGTTTGCCCATGTGCATGTCTTTATATGCTTTTGTAACAGATTCAAAGTTTTAGGTATTATACCTAAGTCTTTGATTGATTTAGAGCTGCTTTTTCATCAGGGTGTCTTCTGCATATGAATTTCCAGTTTTCCCAAGGCAACTCACTAAAAGAGATGATACTTTTTTTTCTAATGCATGTTTTTGGTCTCTTTGTCAAGAATAGTATTGCTGCACTTGTGTGAAATTGTTTTTGTTTTCTTATTTCTGTCACAATGTTCTACATTTCTGTTTTATAGTCTCCCTTGCCCTTGCCTTCCTTCCTTCATTCTTTCTTTCCTGTTTTGTTTTCTATTGATTTGCTGTATTTTCAAATCTGGTAATGTGATACTGCCAGAACTGTGGTGGATTGCTTTGGCTATTCCAGGTGATTTTATGTTTTTATATGAATTTTAGAATTGTTTTTATTTTCTAGTTACCTGAAGAACATTTATAGTATTTTGATGGACTTCCATTGCATATGTAGAAATTGGCAATATTGCCATTCCAACAATATTAGTTCTGCAAACCCATGAGGTCACATGAGGTAATTAAGTTTTTTAAATATAGACACTCATAGATATAAGCTTCTCTCTGAGATCTCCTCTTACTGTTTTCCACAGATTCACATGAGTTGTTTCCATTATAGTTTCTTTTAAGAATTTCAGTATTTACCTAATTTCTTCCATGGCACACTGATCATTCAAACGTCTACTGGTCGATGATCCCTGTGTGTAGAGGGTGGGGAGATAGCTCAGTAGAATAAGTACTTGTCTGGCAAGCTGAAGATCCTGAGTTCAATCCCTGGTACCACACAAAAAAAAAGATCCTTTCCGTTTTTAGAAAGTATTAATTATTGAATCTGTGATATAATTCAGCCATAAAAAATAAGATATGTAAACAACTACACTCTCTTAATTCACTGATTAGAGACATCTGCTATAATAATGTCTGTAACTATAATATCATGTATGCACCTTGTATAATACAAAAACATTATGAAAACAGTTTGCAATGTATTAATTTATCGAACCTGTCCTGTTAATGTGTCTTGAAACTGTCTCCTTGATATTTGTACTTCAATAAAATAAAATAATGAAGTAAAATAAATTAAAATAAATCCCTGTATGTTTGTGTGTTTTCCTGTAATTTTTATTTTTATGCTTTTATTTTGTGCATATTCTTAGGTACAATTTTTAAGAGCAATTGTCAATGGAATTGTCTTGAAGGTCTTTATTGGAGGGTACATTACTGGTATAAAGAAGCTGTCAATCTTGCATGTAGATTTTGTTTCTTGTCACTATGATGAATTTGTCAGTCAAATTCAAAGTCTTCTGGCGGAGTTAGAGTCTTCTAAGTAAGGGGTCTTATCATCTGCATGTAGAGGCGATGTGACTTTTCCTTTCTTATTTGTAAGCCTCTAATTTATTTTTTTTTTGCTAATTACTCTAATAAAATTTCAAGTATTATACTGAGTAGAAATGGTAAGGATGGGCAGCCTTGTCTTCTTCCTGATTCTCAAGGACCTGCATTCAGGTTTTTCTGCTCAGTGGACCATAAGTTTGTCATATATGGCTTTCACTATTTTTTCACATGTGATTCTGACTTGTTTCACTTAAGAATATTTTGTCTATTTATATCTACTTACAGAAAAAGACTCAAATTTGTCCTTTTTTTAGCTGAATAATATAGCATCATGTACAAATACCATGTGTTCTTTATCACTTCAGTTTATTAGCATCAGGGTTTTTAGCAGGATTTAGCTATAAGAAATTACCTTGTTATAAACATGGTTGTGCATATATTGGTGTTGTAAAAAATTGTGCAAACAGAGAAGAAAAACTGTTCAGTGCTCACTTCAGCAGCACATATACTAAAATTGGAATGATACTAGAAGAACAGCATGGCCCCTGCGCAAGGATGACACGCAAATTCGTGAAGCGTTCCATATTTTTATGTCCATCACATGAAGAATGGTTGAAAAAGATGTGGTATTTCTATACAATGGAGTATTACTCAGCTGTTAAGAATGATAAGTTTGAACCATTTATACGGAACTGGATGCCACTTGAACATATACACATAAGTAAAATAAACCAGACACACATGTGTAAATATCGTGTAGTCTCCCTAGTATAAGAAGTGAAAAGCAGAAATACAAATGGAAACATACAACAACAACTACAATCAATTGAGTCCGATAAGCCAAAGTGAACGGCATACGATGCAGGATACTAATCAGCTTTTCTTCTGGATGGTTAACAACCTAAGTTCACAGATCAAAGTTGGAGAAATAGAAGAGCCACAAGGCCAGCCAACATTTTGGTCCTAGCCTTTCAAGGTCAGTGAAGACTCAGGACATTGGAGAACCTGTACTGCAACATCACAAAACTCAGTTGAGCTCCAAATTTTCTGAACAAGGAGATTATGGAGCCACAGAGGAAAGAGATCAAAGTTCTATAGTGTGCCTGGGGAGACTCACATAGAGAGAAAACATTCTCTCAGGCTCTCACAGAGAGCAAACTGGTCAAGCATTGGCCGTGACTCATCCACATGGATGACACAGACAAAGGATCTACAGAATAATGTACAGGATTATAAGATAAACCCTGAGGGGACGTCACTGACCTCATAAGAAACAAAAAGCATTTGTGTTGGTATATAAGTCTTGCTCTATCTAGGTCTTAACCATCCAGCAGAAAATTATAAAAATGAAGTATACATCGTGTTGCCATAATATTAAGTTGAGCTGTAAATGGCTATGGTCTTTTTTTTTTTCCATTTATTTTTATTTTATTAAAATACAAATGTCAATCAGACAGTTTCAAGACACTTTAACCATACAGAGTCGATGAATTAATACATTGCAAACTGTTTTCATAACGTTTTGGTACTGTACAAGGTGCATACATGAAATTATATTTACAGTTTTTTTTTATAGCTGAATTATATCAAAGATTCAATAATTATTTACCTAGTGGATGACCATAGCACTAAAAGCCGACATAATATCCTGTCCAACCACCGTTAGTGCAGATCTTGCCTCTCATAGAATTATGTAGAAGCACAGCGTTATCTATCCCAACTGTACTGTCTATACACACACATCCTGATTTTTTCTTTCTACAA
>PVKA01005761.1:0-69338 GCA_004027165.1 Ctenomys sociabilis
AAAAAATACACACATACACAGACAGACAGATGAGAGACAGAGATAGAAACCACAATGCAAATGAAGTTAGGTGGCTCCAAGCTCCAGCACTCAGGACTCATGGGTACACAACTGGTCTCCTGGGTAACCAGCTCCCATTTACATTGTCACACTCATGTGAACTCAGTGCTGCCTCCCAATGTGGGGCTTTTGGCAGGTCTCCTGTACCGAGGATAGAAACTGCTTGCTGCGAGGCTGGAACCAAAGTGACTGAGGAGTTGGACTTGTACTGACTCTATGAAACCCAAACACTGGCTCTGGATAGACTGCAGCAAGGTTTTCATATGAGAACACACCCAAATGGGTTTAAGCTACTATAGTTGAGCCTGCTACTAGAAGCAAAGATTTATACAAATATAGCAGCACACATTTGTAATCCCAGCTATGTGGGAGGCTGAGGCAGGAGGATCATAACTTAATGAGATCCCAACTTGGGCAACTTAATGAGGTCCTGTCTCAAAAATAAGGACTGGGTGATTCCTATGTTCAATACCCAGAACCAAAAAACAAAAACAAAAATAAAAGCCTGCTCACCCTGCCAAAAAAATTAAATGAAAACATTATGGTATGTCATCTACCTTATCTACTGGATCTGGCACCATGCAATTTCTGGCTCTTTCCCAAACTCAAAATGACCATAAAAGGCAAATTAAATGTTCTGAATTGATTTAGGACACTAAGGCAGCTAAAAAGAAGACTTTCCGAAAGTGGCAAGAAAGATGGGATAAGTGTGTCTTCCACTACAATCATTTTTTAAATTTTTAATTCACTGTATTTCTAAAATCATATCTCATATAAACTCTATGCTATTGATACCTTTTTTTAAAGTTTTTGTGGTTTCACTGAAACAAAAAAATAAACATGCACACAGGCCATCTATTTGCTTTCTTCACTGCGCAGCCTTGGGATCGGTGACTCGGATGGCTAGCTGGGCTGCTCTTTCCACGATGGCCTTGCAGTTTTTAGAGGAGACGTCGTGAGCAATCTCCACACAGTAAGACTTGCTGCACATCAGCAGCACCTCCAGCTCCGTCACACTGTGCACCAGGAACTTCCGGAAGCCCCTGGGCAGCACGTGCTTTGTCTTTTCATTACTTCTGTAACCTATGTTGGGCACCAAGATCTGGCCCTTGACCTCTTCCACATCCTGTGGTCGATGCCTCTGGGTTTCTACCAGTTGTGCTTAATTTTGACATATTGGTCTGACTGGTACCGGACGAACTCCTTGGTCCCCTTTTTGATATCTTGGGCTTTACCAGGGGTCTGAGGGCCGCCATGGTGCCAAGGTGGAGATGTCTGCCATGCTATTTATAACTGTTATCACTTTTCAATGTTTTAAGATCTGGTATCTCAGATGCTAAAGGAAAGTTGGATTTTAAAATACAAAAGGATAGTCCCTATGTATTATTCTTTTTTCAAAATCTTCTTAGTCTTATTCAGAACTATCTTTCTAGCCCTCTCCTACCCAAAATTCCCTTTATAACTTTAAATAGAACTCCATTATACTTATAACTTAATTTTACATACCCACCAAAAGCTCAGGAAACTAGCTCAGTGTGGCTTACCCCACAAAATTCACTTGGTCAAAACAGGCAGTTTTGTCAGGTGTGGTAGTGCATGCCTGTAATCTCAGCACTCAGGAGGCTGAGAGAGAAGGATCACTGGGAGTTCAAGACCATTTTGGACTACAAAATGAGCTCAAACCCTGCCTAAGCTGCATAGTGAGACCCTGTCTCAAAAAGACCAAAAAAAAAAAAAAAAAAAAAAAAGCAGTCCTAAATCAGTACTCTTATCACTAAAACTCTTTTCCCAAATTGTACTATATGTAAGCATCACTCAGCTTCCTTTTATACTGTAGATTCCAATGGAGTAGGTCTGGAGTGGGACCTACCAGGTCTGAGGGGATGTTGAGGCTGCAGACTAAGGACATGACTTGGAATAGTAAGCACTCTTTCAATCCACATAGATCTGATGGTTAATGCTACCTATTGGTAGATAGGTTGCTGATGCCTGTTGGAAAGAAAGTGCTACTAGAAAGAAAACTCCTTGCTTAGGTTAGGCTGCATACTAAGCCTAGCTGCTGACTTTCCTTAAGGATATCAGAGCTGATGCCTTGTTCCTGAAGTCCACCACCGTGTAACTGGTCACAAGAGGATCCACAAAGCTGATCATATGGTGCTGGCAGATTCTCTGCTCTTGGGCAGAAACCTTGTTGGTGATGATGTCTAGTCCTTTATACACCTAGGGGGGAAATTAATGTGAGAAAGTCACCTGTGTCCATAAAAGACATACTTGATGAGTAAGAAATGATGATCTATTCCTCTCATCCTCTATGACTTCCTCTAGCCAAATACCTGTCTGACCCAAAGCACTACATCTACCCTGTGTTCTGAGAGCACAGTCAGCTCACAACACCCAAGTCATAGGAAGAAGAAAACAGAGCACTGGCTTTTAAAAAAGTAAATAGTGAAGGGCTGGCCAAATAGCTCAGTGGATTAAAGCACCTGCAAGCAGGTGCAGGGATCAGAGGTTCAATCCCCAGGCCTGCCATGCCAGTCCTGTCCCTGGGGCACGCTGAGTTGGCGACTGAGACTAGGGTGGTGGTGCGTGCCTGTAACCCCAGCTCTTGGGAAGCTGTAAACAGGTGGATCACTACAAGTCGGATCTAATAGTAAGATCCTGAACACCCTGTAGATCCTTCCCTAAAAATACAAATAAATAAATAAACAAACAAATAAGCAAGACTTAAAAGAGTATATAAATCTGTGCCCAAGTTAGCTGGAGATGTGGCTCAATGGTAGAGTTCTATCCAAGTGAGAACTAATTCTGTAAGATTAAAAGGATGTTCTCTGGACTTGAACTTTAAGCATTTAAACATGAGGACTGCTTTACTTATCCTACTTATCACAAGTCACCAGAAAGGTAACACTTTGCATTGCTTATAACTCTATTTCAAAATGCTTACACATTTCTTAAGGTGCTCTAAAAACTTTGTAGAATTCTTGTAAGACTGGTTCCACTTTGTGTAGAAATGGCCTATCTACCAAGATACATATAAAATACAGACTTTGAAGTCAGAACCCTTAATACTACTGTACTCCAATGGAAATGTATCCAAATTACTGCTTCAGGAGGCCGGCACATACAGTCTAAATATTCAATGGCAATATCCTGTCTGTAAGCTCTAGATCTGACAGTTCAACTAAAAAGTTCAAGTGCACTTTGTCTAAATACAAGGCCTCAGATGGAGAACAGATCTGAAAATACTAGTTTGAAAACAAGAATGAATGCTTTGGGATTAAATGTTCTCTCTGTAATCACTGATTCTACATGGAGCATTGAATGAACAAATAATAAGTTCCACAGAACCCACAAAGATGTTGAAAGCATTTTTTATCTCATGTTTCCCTTTAGTTACATGGGTGTCAAATATGTGCAGCACAGTGTTATGATTAGGAGGAAGAAGCCTGGCGCCAGGCTGCCTCAGATCAATTCCTAGCTCTGCCACTGACTAGTTACTTGTTCTTAAATCAGTTACTACCTCTCTGCATTTCCATCCCTCATTGGTAAAATGGAGATAGAAACAGCTACCTCATAGGGTTGTTGTGAGGATTAAATACTTTGCTACATGTAAATTGCACTTTGCCTGGCACACTGTACGTGCAACAGAGGGACACTATGTTCCTACCTGCATTATTGCTCATGACCACTATTACTATCACATCACAACCAGGAGAAAGAGAATTTTAGTCTCACAATTTAACACAGGCCGGGGAGATAGCTTAGTGGAATAAGTGCCTGCCTGGCAAGCACAGGGTTCCGAGTTCAATCCTTGGTACCGCAAAAAAAAAAAAAAAAAAAAAAAAAAAAAAATAACACATAAGTCTCTACTCTTAGCTACTCAAGTTATTTACTAGTAAGGATATAAACCATTTTAAAGTATATTATGAAATAGCAAAATGGCACAGAGAGAGAGAGAGCATGCACTCACCTTAGGGTGTGTACCAGCTCTGTCCTTTATCTCATTTAATCTGAGCCAACTGCATTCATACACCTGAATATTGACAGCCTCTTAAATCATAAGGGATACTCTTCTGCCTATCTAGAACAAGAAACCTTCTGCCACTATACAATGTACAGTAAATTATACATGTGCACCTTCCATTGTGCAAATGAAGAAAACTAAAGGAAGAATGGAATTAATAACTGTGTGGTCCTCTCTCCTCTCTATTTTCCCACAGTCTTCAGTTGATTCTGTGTTAGCTCTAAATTCCACATGACCTAATGTTAAACAGCTTATACAGCAACAACTCAGCTTTGCCAGTACAGAATTTCTAAAAGCTGTTAAGTATATCATAGTAAAAAAAGTTCCTTCTTACATTGAGATTAATAGTAAGAAAATGCATGAGCTGAGGATATAGCTCAGTGGCACAGCACCTATGTGGCAGGTTTAAGGTCTGAAGTTTGACTCCTGGTATTAAAAAGAGAGAGAGAGGAAAGAGAGAGGGAGAGAACACGGTTATAAATGTTCACAGCTATCCACCCTCCAAAACATAACCAAGTTGTAAATATCACTGCTAGAATTCTATCATCAGAACAAGTAAGCCAGTGAACTTTCATCCTGTGCTCTGCCTTCAGGGGTATATTTTAAACAAGCCTTTAAACCAACACATGGAATACCAGCCGTTCTGCGTCTGTCCCGGCCAGCTGCGGGCCGCTCCGCGGGTGCCTTGCCGGGGCTGCCCTAGGCGCTTGGCCAATGGCCTCTGCGAGCGCCCTGGGAGCCAGCGGGCAGGAGCCCAGTCCGGGATGCTCCGGGGGCACAGGGGGACCGACGAGGCGCCCAGTCCAGCCCATGCATGGGAAGCAAGTGAAGGATTAATATGAAGCTCAGAAGCAGATAGTGCCAGACAACAAGCCGTACGTGGTACATATTTGGTTAGTGTGGCAGCGTTTCCTTCTCCCACTGCTGCTGAGATGGCAGAAATTAGTCGAATTTAGTATGAAATGGAATACACCGAAGGTATTAGTCAGTGAATGAGGGTCCCAGAAAAATTAAAAGTCACACCACCAAATGCTGACCTGGAGCAAGGATTCCAAGAAGGAATTCCAAATGCTGGTATGATAATGCAAGTTCCAGAGAGGATTGTTGTAGCAGGAAATAATGAAGACGTTTCATTTTCAAGACCAGTAGATCTTGAGCTTATTCAGTTGACTCCTTAAAAACCTCTGGCACTAAAAACACCACCACGTGTGCTTACACTAAGTGAAAGACCGCTAGATTTTCTAGACTGAGAAAGACCTTTTCCAACCCCTCAAAGTGATGAAATCCGTGCAGTTGGCAGACTAAAAAGAGAGCGTTCTATGAGTGAAAATGCTGTTTGCCAAAATGGACAGCTGTTCAGAAATGATTCTATGTATGGCACTTCAAATGTAGATGCAACAATTGAAGGAACAGCCGATGACATGACTGTTGTAGATGCAGCTTCATTAAGACGACAGATAATCAAACTAAACAGACATCTACAGCTTCTAGAAGAGGAAAACAAAGAACGTGCTAAAAGAGAAATGATCATGTATTCAATTACTGTTGCTTTCTGGCTGCTTAATAGCTGGCTCTGGTTTCACCACTACAGGTAACCTCAGCTGCTGGAAATATAAAGGATTTACAAACATCTTTGTTTCTGTCTTTGCAGTGTATGCGATTTTACATAGCCCATGCCCTAAAAAAATGTATTTCTTCCAAAAAATGGGGAAAGGACCTATATTTGTGGAAGTAAGGTATATTCTGTCCCTCTGCTGTATTCTCTTTAAGCTAGTTCTGCAGTAACATCTTACATAAAATCCTTTTGCATGTTTTGTAAATAGGTTCTGGTTTTTTTTTTTAATTGGTTTTTAATTTCATCAGTCTACACAACTGCTTCTCTGAAAGGGAAAGAGAATGCATCAGGAATGATTTGGAAAGGTATTTGCAAAAGAAAATAAAGTGTTTTGCGCTGTTTGCCACTAGTAAGCAGTTTTGCTCATAGACATTTTTGCAGTGCCTTTTGACATTAGCACTTGACGACATGGTCTGGTACCAGATTTAAGAAAATCAAACCACCTAATATTTCATAATCACCTGTATAAATTAAATTGATTCTTAACAATTCAAAAAAAAAAAAAAAAACACAGGCTACTTTCACAAAATCAGAAATGTGGGGAAAAAAAAAAGAAATGTGGATCAATAGAACAGGAACAAGGATGCAGAAACCAACTCATAATCTTTGACAAAAGGGCCAAAAACATGCTGGAAGAAAGAGAGCCTCTTTAACAAATGATACTGGAGAAACTGGCTATCCACAGGCAGAAAATCAAATCTAGACCCTTATCTCTCATCATGTACTAAACTACAACAAAAATGGATTAAGGATTGAAATATTACAACAGAAACAATCTATTGGAAGATAAAAACAAGTAAAACTCTTGAAGACATAGGAAAGATTTCCTCAACAGAATCCCACTGCACAAGAAATAACATTGAGAATAAGTACACTGCTCCCAATACAATATGTCATTAACTTTCTCTTCCGCATGTTCAGCACTTGAGGTTTGGAGACCAAAAATTAGAAAGACAGATGGGCTAAGAGGATAGCCAATATTTCAGCCCTCGCCCTCTAAGGCCAATTTAGACCCAGGATATAAGAGAACCTTTGCTGTGACATCCTATAACTCAGTTATAGGGGTTCAGTGATGCCCCTAATTTTCTGATCAAGGAGATTATGTGACCACAGAGTAAACTGATTCTATAGTGTACAGTGTGCTTATGGAGAGTCAAAAGGAGAAAAAAAGTCTCCCAAGATTTCACAAAAAGCAACTTGGTTAAGCAATGTCTGTGACTCATCCCAATGACTGATACTGAAAGAAGTACTGAGAGGCACTAATGCTTGGTTTCAAGGTAAACTCTGAGGAGATTAACTGGCCTTGATAGATAGCAAGGAGTTAATTTTAGTTAGTACAGGTCTCATTTCAACTTGGTCTTAAACATCCAGTGGAAAAGTATAACCACAAGATGTATAAAACTGGGGCAGGGGAGATGGCTCAGTAGAATAAGCACTTGCCTGGCAAGCACAAGGGCCTGCCTGAGTTTAATCCCCGGTTCCACTCAAAAAAAAAAAAAAAAAAGATGTATAAAACTATGCCCAGTCATCCCTAAAGGCAGTTAATAGGCCAAAAAAGCATCATTATTGGTGCATACAAAAAACCAAAACACAGCCCAATCGTCTGCCCTCTCTTGATGATGGTTAATCCTTGGCTCCTGCCCCCTATTATCCTTCTCATTTTAGGTTCTCACCATAATCATTTTCTTGCTATTCATAGAACTCAGTCTTTTAAAAATTTTTCAAGCTGGGCGTGGTGGTGCATGCCTATAATCCCAGCACTTGGGAGGCTGAGACAGGAGGATTGTTGGGAGTTCAAGACCAGCCTGAGCTACAAAGTGAGCTTACGGTCAGCTTGAACTGCATAGTGAGACCCTGGCTCAAAAAGACAAAAAAAAAAAATTAATTAATTAAAATAAAATAAAAAACATTTTTCAGTTTTTCCAATCTAGGCCACGGGACTTCACCATCAAAGAGTTCCCTGTCCTGGTCGAGACCCCTGGCACTAGCTTTTATACGGGCCTGACCCATCATTCCCATGACCATGTTACCCCATCAGCACGAAGCAGCTTGAGAGTCATCATCCCTTAACAACAAAAAGACAAGAATGATGGGTGTTGGCCTTGTATAGAACACTGCCAGGGTCATTATAGCAGATGAGCCAACATGGTGTTGGGTCCCAAAACAACGTGTCACTCCCAGACCAACTTCCACGTTCTTCATCTAGTCCCAAAATAGACTGTCTCCTTTTCACACATATGGCAACAACTCTCCAATCCTCTCCCAACACAATGTTTCACCTGCCCTTCAAACTCCACCTCTAGTCCAACCCAATAAAAACCTGAGATCAACCCATTCTGAGATCCCTCCTCTCTGGGGTTCCTTGCTTGTCTACAGGCAGCCCTCCTGCGCCCCCACGCTGAGCAATAGATGCTTCCTTTATTTAAAAAACAAAACAGGAGCCTAGCCAGAAAGCTCAGCCAGATAGTTCAATGGCTTAAAGCACCTGTTTAGGCAGACATAGGGGCCATGCCAAGCACGCCCCTGGGGAGTGGGCTGGGCAGTTGAATGAGAACGGGCATGCTCCCAGCACTTGGAAGTCTGAAAACTGGAGAATCACTACGAGTCTGATCTGTGTAGCGAGACCCTGCAGACCCTGTACTAAAAATACAAAATGAAACAAAAAAAGAAATCAGTAAGTGGGACCACATTAAATTAAAAAGCTGCATAGCAATGGAAACAGCCAACAGAGTATAACCTACATAATGGAAAAAAATTGCCAGCTATTCCTCAGAGGACTGACATGTAGAATTTGGAATATATAAAGAACTCAAAAAAATCTGACCCCTCCCATGAAAAACACAATTAAAAAATAGGCAACTAAAATTAAGACAATTATTAGAAGAAGTACAAATGGCAAGTAAATACATGAGAGAAAGTCCAACATCAATGGCCATTATAAAAATACAAATTAAAATAACACTGAGATTCCATTTACCCAGAAAGATCAGACGAGATCGGGCGCGTTCAGGGTGGTACGGCCGTAGACGCTTGGTATGGCCGTAGACGCTCATTTACCCAGAAAGAAAATCCATCAAGAACTCAAACAATAGCCAGGTGTGGTGGTGCATGCCTGTAATCCCAGCACTTGGGAGGATTGGTGTGAGGTTGAGACCATCTTGGGGCTCCAAAATGAGCTCAAGGACAACCTGAACTGCACAGCAAGACCTTGTCTCAAAAAGACCAAAAAAAAAAAAAAAAAAAAAAAAAAAAAAAAAAAAAAAAAAAAAAAAAAAAAAAAAAAAAAAAAAAAAAAAAAAAAAAAAAAAAAGAAAAGAAATCAAACAACAACAAATGCTGGTGAGACTGCAGGGGAAAAGGAACCGTTCTACACTGTTGGTGGGAATGTATGCTAAGTACAGTCACTGTAGAAACCAGTATGGAGATTCCTCAAAAACTAAAACTAGAAATTCTACTTGACCCAGCTATTTGTCTCCTATGAATCTTCCCCAAAGAGTTAAACAACTATTACAGTGATACATGCATACCCTTATAGTAGCACAACTCAGATACTATTATTTTTTTGAGACAGGGTCTCCCTGAATTTACAACCATACTCCTCAGCCTCCTGAGTGCTGAGATTACAGGCATGTGCTATCATGCCCTGCTATAATGCTAAATCTTAAAACTAGCCTATATGTCTCTCAACAGATGAATGGATAAAGAAAATGTATTTATACACAGTGAAGTAGTAGCCAGGCATCATGGTGCATATCTATCTCAGCTCTCAGGAGGCAGACACAAGAGGAGCACCATGAGTTTGAGGCCAGGCTGATCTATGTAAAAGAATTCAAGGGTAACCTACTCTACACAGTGAGACCCTGTCCCCAAACAACCAAAATAAACAAACCAAAAAACCCCACTCTATATTATAAAGAAGGATAAACTGGGGAGATAGTTCCATGGCATAGGCACCTGCAAGGGCAAGGTCCTGCGTTTAATCCTCTGTATCACCACCACCAAAAAAAAAAAAGTTTTGGGTCAGCCAGATAGCTCAGAGGATTAAAAAGTGCCTGCTTAGGCAGATTCAGAGACCAGGATTTGATCCCCAGGGACCAGGGTTTGATTCCCCCAAGGGCTGTGCCAGCCCCACCCCAGGGGCACCTGAGACACAGACTGAGCCTGAGCGTGGTGACCCACGCCTGTAATCCCAGCTCTTGGGAAGCTGAAAACAGGAGGATCACTATAAATCTGATCTGTGTAGTGAGATCTTGTAGACCCTGTACTAAATACATTTAACAAAAAAAAGGACAAATTTGATGTAGAAAATGGATGCACTTCACAACTATGTTAAGTGAAATAAATCAGGCACACAAGCTTAAATATCATATGGTTTCTCCTATATGAGAAAACCAAAGTATAAATAAATTAAAGGGCAAAATGAAAGACAGACAATAGAAAACAGGGAGATAGATGTTTTGCAAAGGAGGACAATAAGAGGGAGGAGAGGGAAAGAAGAAGGGGAAGGAAAAAGAATTAAGATGTGAGGATGGATGTGGTGGCACAGGCCTTTGATCCCAGCAGGAGAATCTCTGCAAGTTCAGGACTACTTGGACTACAAAGTGAGCTTAATGCCAGCCTGAACTGCATAATAGACCCTGTCTCAAAAAAGAAAAAAAAGAAACGAATTAAGATGTGTTATATACATGTAACAACTCCCCAAAATGAATGTATATAATCATGATATACTGCAAAGTTGCACCATAAAAATGAAAATAAAAATAAAAATTTAGGCCAAGCATGGTGACCTACACCTGTAATCCCAGCAGCTGGGAGACTGAGGCAGGAGGATCACTGTGAGTTCCACGTCAGGCTAGGCTACATAGTGAGTTCAAGGTCTGCCTGAACTGCACAGAAAGATGCAGTCCTTCAAAAAAATTCATAAAAAATAAAAATAAATTAATAATAATAAAAACAAAATTTAAAAAATCAAATATACAAGCAACCCCATAACTAAGCTGAGGATGTAGCTGAAAAACTAAGTAGCTCCTGATTCAGTTTCCAGTACCACAAAACAGAAGCAAAGCGGTAGGGAAGCTCAGTGGTACAGTGCCCATGTTCAATTCCTAGCACCACAAAAAAACAGAAACAGAAACACCATAATCCCAGCTCTTGGGAGGCTGTAAACAGGTGGATCTCCATGAGTCTGATCTGGTAGTGAGACCAAGCGCAACGTCCCTGGTACTAAAAAAAAAAAACAAAAACAAAAACAGAGAGAGAGAGAGAGAGAGAGAGAGAGAGAGAGAGAGCTGTAAACTGTCTAAGTCTTGGGGGCTGGGGAGATGGCTCAGTGTAATAAGTGCTTCCCTGGCAAGGGCAAGGGCCTGAGTTCAATCCCTGGTTCCGAAGGAAAAAAAAAAAACCTGTCTAAATCCGATGAAGCCTTGTGTCAATGCCAAAAGCAGCTAGGACATGCTGCCCATCATAGAGAAACTAGAATTCTTTGACTGTACTTACGACCTCATCTCATACAGACTGACAGTGGAACTGAATCTACAAACACCAGCCATTTGGCACCAGACCACTCTGGTGCTGATGGGCATGGGATGTCAGCCATCCTTGTGGCCCTCAGCTGACTTATCTTGGTGGGGCAGCAGCACTCCAACCACAAAAGTCCTCCAACTTCACAGGGCAAGTGTCAACCTTTGGGGGACTAACTTATGGCAAGTCCTACACTGGGCCTCAACCCTCCCAAATAGAGCCTGCTGCTGCATACCTGGACTTACCCCCAGCCATCTCCTACCTCTGGCATCCCCTGTCTGCCACCCTGCTACATCAGGGACTAGCAAAGGGATGTGTTTCCATCAGTACCTCCTCCATGTCCTGTCACACCCAACAGGACACATTCTAGCCAAGCACAGGGGCATGCACCTGTAATTAGAGCATTCGGGGGAAGCTGAGTTAGAAGGATTGTGAGTTTGAGGCCAGCCTAAGCTACAAAGCAAGTTTTAGGCCACAGCAAAACCTCCCATTTCAAAAATACAAAACATAGCCCACTTATTTTTCTTTTTTCTTTTTCTTTTTTTTTTTTGCAGCTTTCCCTGGTTCAAGTTCAAAGTCTACAAATAAAACTGGCAGAGTAGGGCTGGGGAGATGGCTCAGTGGAATAAGTGCTTCCCTGGCAAGCTCAAGGGCCTGAGTTCAATCCCCAGTTTCACCAAAAAAAAAAAAAAAAAACAATGGCAGAGTATGAAAATACAAAATAAAATGGTGTAGTTATATGGAAAATATAACAATTCCTCAAAAAATAAAAAATGGAATTAACATACAGCATAGGATCTGAAAGGAGAGTCAGGTGCAGCAGCACATGCAGTCAATCTAGTTACTCTGGAGGCTAAGGGAAGAGGATTATAAATTCAAGCCAGGGCTGGGCAACTTAGTATGACCTCATCACAGAAAAAAGGACTTGGGCCGGGTGTGGTGGCGCATGCCTGTAATCCCAGCACTTAGGAGGCTGAGGCAGGAGGATTGTTGTGAGTTCCAGACCAGCTTGAGCTACAAAGTGAGCTTAAGGCCATCCTGAACTGCAGTGAGACCCTGTCTCAAAAAGACCTTTAAAAGAAAAAGAAAAAAGGACTTGGGATGCACACTTGCTTAGGCTCAGCATTCAATTCCTCAGTACTTTTAAACAGATACACTTATTTAAAACACTAAATTAGGACACTAAATGAATATTTACTTATCTATCTACAGTATGGTCATAATAGGGATACTCACAATAACCGAAAGGTAATATTAAGCTTAAGAGTCCATCAACAGATGAATGGATAAACAAAATGCAGTGTATGTCCACTGCATAATAATGATGTATCATTTGAATTTTTAAAAGACAGGAAATGGTGGTACAAGGTACACACTCATCTGAGGTATCAAGAATGATTCCACTTATGTCATGGACACAAGGCCCCTACAGTAGTGAACAGAAAACAGGATGCTGGTTAGCAGGGGCTTGGGGACTGGAAGATGGACAGAACTGTTTAATGGGAAGAATTTCAGTTTGGGAAAATAAAGAAGTACAAGACATGGAAGGTTACGACAGCCACACAAAGATGTGAATGTACTTAATGCTACCACAGTGGTTAAAATGGCAAAATTTAGTTCATTTGTGCATCTTAACACTTGGGGAGTAGGGCCTCACACGCTAAGTGTACACTCCACTGCAGTACTCTCCTTTTGACAAAACAAAAAAGACCTGGATGATAGCCTTTAATGTAAAACCAATGAATGCTCACGATGAAATAAAATTTTCAAAATTGAGAGGGTTGTAATATTTTGTTTCATGAACTGAATGTGGTTCCTTAGGCATTTTCACTTTTGATGATCTACTGGGCTATACAGCTACTATGAATTATGCATTTATATGAATATATATTATTAACCAACTAAAACCATACCATAGTTAAAAGCAAAAATGTAGCAACAGGGCTGGGGAGATGGCTCAGTAGGATAAGCACTTCCCTGGCAAGCACAAGGGCCTGAGTTCAAACCCTGGTTCTGCCAAAAAAAAAAAAAAAAATAGTAGCAATATTCACACATTTGCATCAAAGACAAACATCTAAGCAAACCTGGAAGCCAATTAGTTTGCAAACATCATATATGACCCAGGTAAACACTACACTCAACACTTAAATATTATTACTTGCCTAAAACATTGTTTTACAAGTCAAGTTAGGTTTATAGCTAATCACCTTCCAGCTGCTACTAGTTTCAGTGGGACTTTAGGTATAGAAAATCTGTGCTGCGAAGAGCAAAAAGATCCATGCTATCTTCCAAATGTAACATCACTCTGTTACACTTTCCCATTTCCAGAGACACCTGAGATGTGTGTATGGAAATGACTACGCATGAAATGCTTACCTATGCATGTCATGTTTTGACAATATTAAGGATCTCTTAACTTTTGTGCAAGGCCAGATAGCTGGAAATGTTCTAAAGACTCAGAATTTAACTCACTCACACAATGTGTCTAACATAATTGCCTTATTTTAACTAACATTTACTATGAACCTATTATCTACCAGGTGCTCTGCTTGATGTTAGGCATGCAAAGAGGATTAAGAAAGAGTCACTGTCCTTGAGGAATCCAAGCTAGCAAGAGGCAGACAAGGTGTGGTGGTGCACTCGGGAAGCTGAGGAGGCAGTGATTCCAAATTTGAGCCCAGCTTGAGTAACTTAGCTACTTAGCACAACACTGTCTAAACTCAGTGCAAAGGCTCTGGGTTCAATTTGTAGTGTTGCAAATAGATAGATATAGATAGACAGAGGAGCTGAGTTAAAGATTGTGCCATCTTCCCTAAATATAACTATTAACACATTCTTGCCCACTTGACCCACAGGTGGTAAAAACTGATCTAATTTTATCAGTCTTTATACTAATACAATTAATTTAAAAATTGTAAGTGGGGGCTGAGGATATAGCTCAGCAGCACAGCACCTGCTTGGCAAGCAGAAAGTCTTGAGTTAGATTACTGGTACAAAAGAAAAGTCTGTAAGTGGACCAAATCTAGTTAGTTGCTTGAATCTAAATAATTACTGTTGAAATAAAACAGTAATTATTAATACTATTCATACCAATTTTAAAAATTATTACAACAATCAACAAATTTATTTCATTAAGAGAAATTTAATTTGTGAATAGTTAATAATTAATTCTCTAAATTTTAACATGGAAAATTTAAAAGGATCTCATTGCTAGTATACATAATATGCATTTATAACTTCTTGGCCACAATTTAGCTAATTACAATGTTTATACCATTTTAATGTTTTCTTAAGGAACACTAATATGATGACATCTGATTACTAAATCAACACCTTTCTCTGCACTAATATAACTAAAGACCCCCTGAGTAGTAGTACAAACTGCCTGATGGAACATCATGCATAAACCCCTGGAGAGTCAAGCCCAAAGCAACATTCCAATTCAAATCTCAGCCACCCAACAGCAACATATACTAATTACAGCCACATTGCAAACGTGTTAAATATTTAATATTCTAGGCAGTGAACTGTTACCAGGAAATAAATTGCGTCTCATCTATATTGATGGTTTATTTCTAGACTAAAAAACAAAACAAACAAAAAACTGGAGCCCTGCACGGTGGCACACACTTGTCATCTCAGCACCTGGGAGGCTGAGGTAGGATGGTCAAGTTTGAGGGCAGCCTGGGCTACACAGTGAGTTCAAGGCAGCCTACACTATAAAGAGAGATCCTGTTTCAAAAATTAAACCAAAACCAGTTACCTACTTAAGGCTCCAACCCATTCCCTTCCACCTGTGCTAATCTCAATGGCCTGGATGCTAGCCAGATCTCAGGGCTCTAAGTGCTGGCTGCAGAGGATGCCCCCACACAGCTGCCTACAAATAAAGGCGGCTTTCTAAATTGGTTGTTTCTCTCTAAATTATCTTTTCCTTTTTTACTTCATTTCCTTCCTTCTAACTAGATTCTGCTTCTATGGCTTTCTTGCCTTTACAGATTACACTGGCCTTGAAGACTGCAATCTTGGATCAGACAATTATTCACCTTTTCTGCATGCCTTTTTCTCCCACAGCCTGTCGCCCCTCACAGCTTACTGGCCATCTCACTGACATAAAAAAAAAGTATTGTATTTACCCACACTGCAAAATACAATACTTTCCTACCAAGCTCTCAAAACAAGTACTGGAAAAAGTAACAATCTGATACTGTTAAGTTTCACTCCTTGTAAACTACGCACTCTCCTTCTGCCCTTAATGGCACCATTTTCTCCATGTTTTCCATTTTATTTTGTTTTGTTTCACCTTTGAGATAGAGTCTGGCTATGCACATCTGGCTGGCCTTGAACTCACCATGTAGCCCAGGCTAGCCTTGAACTCAAGGTGATCCTCCTACCTCAGCCCTCCAAGTGCCGGGAATACATCTGTGCAGCAGCACCAGGGCAGCTTCTCTCTAGGTTTTCTCATCTTACTAGCTCTTCTCCCTCAGCCTCCTTAAGAGGGACATCTATTAGCAGTGTGTATCATGAGAAAGGGAGTAATTCTGGTCCATGGCAATCCTAGCTCTTCAGCATCACCTCCCCCAGCCATCCTAAGGTCTCTCCCCAGTGCTCGGCTGTCTATGCTGGTCCCTCTGCTCCCACAGCACACTGCATCTTCCTCTATCACAGAAGCTATGGTGCAATACTTGAAAACTATCTTTCCCACTTGCTCGTAAATTCTGGGGGAAATTATATACAGTGTCTATCTCCAGCTCCAGCATCTAGGGCACAATCAAATCTAAGAAAACATATTACAAAGCCGGGCGTGGTGGCGCATGCTTGTAATCCCAGCACTCGGGAGGCTGAGGCAGGAGGATTGTTGTGAGTTCGAGACCAGCCTGAGCTACAAAGTGAGCTTAAGGCCAGCCTGAACTGCATAGCAAGACCCTGTCTCAAAAAGACAAAAAAAAAAAAAAAAAAAAAAAAGAAAACATATTACAGACAATCCATGCATGAAGTGTGGAATACTGGACTCTGTGACTTCACATCCTCATTTTAGCATTGAGAAAACTAAAACTGATGTATCAGGAAACCTCCACAGCCACACAGGTACTGTACATAATAACACAGGCAAACTCTAAACCTCTGTCTTCTGACCTCATGCTTAGTATTATTTTCTACTTCAGCTAACCTATGCTCTGTACTAACCAGCTTTATGATTTAAGGAAGTCACTTTGTCCCAGAACCTCACATTTCTCATATCTAAAACTACTTCCAGTTCTGACAGGAAAAAAGACAATTTTGGCATAGGTGAAGAGGGGAAAAAAAAACCTTTCCATGAACCAAGCATGAGGCTTGAAATCTCAGCATCCTGGTGTCTGAGAACAGCTACAAATTAAAGACCACCTGGGATACAAAACAGAATAGCCAGGTGTGGGAGTTCACACAAGTAATCTGAGCAATGTGAGTTCCACACCACTTGGGAGACCAAGTCAGGATTATGGCTGAGTTTGAGGCCAGCCTGGGCTACAAATTGAGCTCAAGGTCAGCCTGAACTGCATAGTGAGACCCCGTCCCAAAAATGGCTTGGATGTAACTCCATGCCAAGGTCCTGGGTTTCATCCTTAGTACTCAAAAATAAATAAATAAATAAATAAATAAATAAATCAAAATAAAATAAATAAGAGGGGTAGAAAAAAAAATTAAATAAGTGAATGACTTTCAACAGATAATGACACTCACCAGAAAGCTGAATCCCCATTACTCAAACTCAACTATAGAAATGCTGAATAGGGAAAACGCTCTCTTGCCTAACCTGACTTTCTTAAAAGAACAGATTTTTTTTTTTTTAACATGATTTTAACTTGATTCACAAATGCCCAGTGCACTGGTTCAGCACAGTTCTGGGTGTGCCTGAATGGTGACTTATCAAAAAGAGTAGATGGGACAGATTTCTCTGGCTCTGCAACATGCACACAACCCTTCTGTACTCCACCTGAGTGCAGGCAGGAACTGTAAGCCTGCCTTGTAAATCATATGTTTTTAAATTAAATCTGTTCCTCGAGTGAACCCTAATACACTATGAATTGGGTACAGCAACATCAGGGCAATAACATCAGCCAAACTTCATTGTAGAGTGGGCCAGGGAAATAGCTCAGTAGAATCAGTGCTTGCCTGGCAAGCGCAAAATTCTGAGTTCAATCCCCAGTACTGAAAAAAAAAAAAGGAAACTTACAAACTTCATTGTAGACATACTCAATACACTGAGCAGATTAAAACTCTAAGAAAGCATGAGGGTCTGCCCCTGACCTGCTGCTCAGTGTCGTGAGAAGACAGGTCTAGAATTCAGTTCAGATCAGGACACTTTTCTTCCTATGGTTGCTTTCCTTTGACCTATTTCCTGTTTCCCCAGAGAATACTCACATGTGGTACTTGAAGCTACTCCAAAAAGTTTCTATATTTTCTTTTCTTTTTGAGACAGGGTCTTACTCTGCTGTTCAGGCTGGCCTTAAGCTCACTTTGTAGCTCAGGCTGGTCTCGAACTCACAACAATCCTCCTGCCTCAGCCTCCCGAGTGCTGGGATTACAGGCCTGCGCCACCACGCCCGGCTATATTTTCTTTTCACACTGTAAACCAGTTAGGTTTGTTTAGCCTCAAAGAGCAGGCTTATATAAAATTAAGTACCAGGGAGATAGCTCAGCATTTAAGTGCCTGCCTACCAAATGCAAGGTCCTGAGTTTGATTCCTAGTACTGCAAAACAAAACAAAAAAAAAAGCAAAATAAGTAAGTAAAATTAAGCAAATAACTGCAGTGAGCTGCATCTTCCTTTTTTTTTTTTTGGTGGGGTGAGGGTGGTAAACCAGGAAGAGAAGTTAAGGTTAGGTCTCTGAGGTTTTCTTAATGGAAAATGGAGGAAGGGTAAAGAGGCACGAATCACATATACTTTTCAAACTGAAAAGTATAGCCCATGACTTTATTAAGTGGTTAAAAAAAAAAGATCGTTTTTTACATCTAAATAAACAGACTAGATTGGGATAGACAATACAACACAAGAATATACTTTTTTTTTTTTTTTTTTTTTTTTTTTTTGTGGAACCAGGGATTGAACTCAGGCCCTTGTGCTTGCCAGGGAAGCACTTATTCTACTGAACCATCTATGGCAGGAGGATCACCATGACTCTGAGGCTAGCCTGGGCTACATAGTGAGTTCAAACCTAGTCTCAACTATATAGTGGGACCCTGTCTCAAAAATCATAAACAAAGGGCTGGGGAGATAGCTCAGCGGCTTAAATACCTGCCTGGCAAGTGCAAGGACCTGAGTTCAATCCCTCCCCCTTTCAACAACAACAACAAAAACATAAATAAGCAAGGGCATGGAGGCACACACCTATAATCCCAGCACTTGGGAGGCTGAGGCAAGAGGATCACTGCCTCCTGATTGAGACCAGATTGGGGTTCAAAGTGGGCTCAAGACCAGTCTGAACTGCAGGGGGATACCCTGTCTCTCAAAAAAAAAGGAAGGGAGTTGCTTTGTAATGCACACTTTCTGCACTAACTACTTGGAATTCTAATTTAAGAAAATTCAGAGCCGGGCGCGGTGGTGCATGCTTGTAATCCCAGCACTTGGGAGGCTGAGGCAGGAGGATTGTTGTGAGTTCGAGACCAGCCTGAGCTACAAAGTGAGCTTAAGGCCAGCCTGAACTGCAGAGTAGTTCAGGTCTCAAAAAGACCAAAAAAAGAAAATTCAGAGATCATTCAATTCAGTCACTTTGGGCTGGCCAAATAGCTCAGTGCCTGCTTAGAAAGGCAAAGGGAGGGGCTGGGGAGATGGCTCAGTGGATAAGCACTTGCCTGGCAAGCGCAAGGGCCTGAGTTCAATCCCCAGTTCTGCCAATAAATAAATAAATATAAAACAATTCAGTCACCTTGTGTTTTATACTTGTAAAACTGAGGGGCACCATATAAATGGCTGGCAGAGAAGAGAGTAAAGACTGCTCTGCCAAAGCCCACACTACTTTTGCTGCCACTTCCCGGTAGAAATTTTATCCTCTTTTGACTCTGCCTTGAGGTTTGTATGCTTGAAGTAATGGATTCTTTTTTGTCTTTTTGCGATAGGGTCTAGCTATGCAATGTAGGCTGGCCTTGAACTCTCAGCCACCCACGTCCTGGGATTACAACCATGTGCCACCTACCCACCCTGAAATAATTTTTAAGCAAGGAGAAACTAAATTCTAGAAATTGAAAAGAGCTGCTGTACACTGAACCTCTTTATAATTCTCAAGAGTAGGGCCAGGAAGATAAGAGAGCTCAGTGGCATAAGCACCTGCCTGGCAAGCACAAAGTCCTAAGTTTAATCCCCTGTACCAGGAAAAAAAAATCTCAAGAGTAAGAAGAAAAACTAGCTGGGCGTGGTGGCGCATGCCTGTAATCCCAGCACTCGGGAGGCTGAGACAGGAGGATTGTTGCGCGTTCAGAGACCAGCCTGAGCTACAAAGTGAGCTCAAGGCCAGCCTGAACTGCATAGTGAGACCCTGTCTCCAAAAAGACAAAAAAAAAAAAAAAGAAGAAAAACTAGAAATACATACATAGATGATGCCATGAGAGTATAATGCTTACATGGAAAGAGAGCTCAGTTTGAGAAAATTAAACTCATAATAAAGCTGCCATTTGATGGCCAATTTTAAGGCCTGAAGATCATCCCAATTCTCCTAGGCATGGTGGCTCATGTTTGTAATCACAGCTACTTGAGAGACTACAGCAAAAGGATCACAACAGAACAGCCTGGGCAATTTAATGAGATCTGTCTCAAAATAAAATCTGAGCCAGGCATGGTGACACACACCTGTAACACTAGCTTTCAGGAAGTCAAGGCAGGACTACATAGCAAGACTGTTTCAGGGCCAGGGTGATGGCTCAGTAGAATAACCGCTTCCCTGGCAAGCGCAAGGGTCTGAGTTCAATCCCCAGTTCTGCAAAAAAAAAAAAAAAAAAAAAAATCTTAAAATTTAAATAAACAATTCTTAAAATAGGCTGGGGATGTAGATCAGTGTAGGGCTTGCCTGAGATGCAAGGACCTGGGTTTAATCTCTAGTGCCATTTAAAAATATCCAGCCCATTTTTTATGGGCCCACTGGCAGGTTACCTTAAGTTACATATGATAGAGAATGCTAACTGAAGGGCTTCATTATATAGAAGTGTCTTGTCTAGGGAAAAGCAGTGCAGACATTCCTCATTTAACGATCTACCTATTTAATGGCTGTCCAGATTTCTGACAGAGGCAGGCTAGTCAGACTTCTGACCCGTCTTTTCTCTCTTGTACAGTTGTGTATATCTTGTTTATACAGTCTCAATGTCTTTTTTGTACAGTACATTTTGCTTATGTAGTATTGTAACTTTGGCTGACTGCACTGTAAAGTTCTATAGTTTTATGTTGCTATATATTACAGTACTGACCATAAGTTATGCAAATAAAAACAAAGTCATCAAACTGGAGTTTCTCCTGACCATTTCTTTGCTTTGAATATTGTAATATACATAGTGTATACAACTCTGCCTTTAGTGACCAATTCATTTAAGAAGAATAGAACTTGGTTATTAAATAAGGAGTGTCTGTATAATGCAATGGAACCAAAATGTCTGGCTGCATCACCCAGCTGAAGCCCTCATTTGGCAGGTTAAATATCTAATTTCTTTGCCTCAATCTGTAAAATGAGGACAATAAAAGCACCTACACTCCTCATTAGGTCAGTCCAAGGATTAGTTGATATATGTAACATGTTTAGAGTAGTGCCAGGCAAATGATAAGCAGTACATTAATTGCTTGACATTTTATTTAATTAGTGGTGGTTAAACAAGATTTTACTTGGCTTTTTAAGGTGAAACTCCTGACTAGGGTTTGAAAGAAAAGAACCATACAATACAAAAGAGACTAAGGCCAAAGAGGGTCAATGACTTATTCAATGCTACACAGTGAGTTAGTGTCAGGGCTCACAGTAAAACCCAGTTTTGCCAGTAAATACAAATGTCTACCAGGCTACATGAAAACAAGGTACAGACAGACTGTACATTAGGAGAAATACTGCCATCTGAGGAGTAAGCTAAATCATTTAATGTTAATCAACAAATACTTATTGAGGGGCCAGGGAGATGGGTCAGTAGAATAAGGGCTTGCTCGGCAAGTGCAAGAGCCTGAATTCAATCCCCGATTCCAAAAAAAAAAAAAAAAAAGAAAGCCACAGTCTTTTAAAATAAAATAAAATTTTAAAAAACACAAATACTTACTCAGTGCCATATAGCCTATGTCTCAGTATGTGTTCTGGCTGTATCTAAAGGGTCCCTTCAAAGCCTCATGTGGGGGCTGAGGAAGTAGCTCAGTGATAGTGTCTGGCTGGCAAGCACAAGGTCCTGATTACTCGTGGTACCCACAACAAAAAAGCTAAAACAAACAAACAATCCCAAAACCTCATGTGGTCAGACAGCCTTTTCAGAGGTGGCTGAATATAGAGCATGTGATACTGGGATTACGGGTGTGTGACCAACTCACTGATTGTTCTGGCAGGCGCCAATCCCAGCAGCCTAGATAAGAGTATAAAAAGGGCAGAAAGACACTGTTAAGTAAGGCCAGTTAATGCTTTTGCTGTCTTCTGCCCTCCGTGAATTATTCACCTTTGCCACACCACCTTCCCCTGGACCCAGCTGAGTATGGACTACAACTTCTACAAAATAAACAGTGAGCTAAATAAACCTTTCTTCCTTTAACTTCTAGGCTGGTACTTTGTCTCAGCAATGATAGCAAGGAACTATGTTTTAAGATTCTTCTGGTAATTCTAAAGTGCAACAAAGAGTTGAGAACCACAATTGTGGGCTATATACATAGTAAGACACTGCCTCATATTGTGCTATGAAATGATATGTAAAGAGGAAACAAAAGGGTCAGGGAGTGAGACAGATACTAGCCAGGGATAGCTGAGTCAGTGCGCCTGAACAATGCAGGCCCCAGTAACCTGGAAGCACTACCAACAATGAGTAAGGGACTCCAACGTGTGTGTAGGGGGCTCCAAATAAAGAACAAGCTGCATTGTGAAGGTCCTGGGCCCTCAGTGCATGTTCACAGACACTAGCAAGTCAACTACATTCTTTATGCAGTCTTGAAGTTCCAACAGTACAAAGGATTATAAATTTCATAAATTCTTTCTAAAAGAGTGTTCCAACTAGCACTCTTTTTCTTTTTTTTTTTTTTTCTTTTTTTTTTGTCTTTTTGAGACAGGGTCTCACTGTGCAGTTCAGGCTGGCCTTAAGCTCACTTTGTAGCTCAGGCTGGTCTTGAACTCACAACAATCCTCCTGCCTCAGCCTCCCAAGTGCTGGGATTATACACATGCGCCACCATGCCCCGCCTAACTAGTACTCTTAAAAATGTAAAGGAGGGGCTGGGAAGATAGCTCAGTGGTCTAAAGCGCCTGCTTAGGCAAGCTCTCACAGATCGCGGTTCGATCCCCAGCACCACATGCCATGCTAGCCCCTTCCCCCAGGGCGGGCTGAGCTGATCCCCCCTCCCCCCGCAAAAAAAGAATCTGTGATGTGTAGCGAGACACTGTAATAAATAAATAAATTAAAAAAAAATGTAAAGGAGAATATACAAATTTAATCAGATATGGTGGCACACGCCTACCATCCCAGCACTCAAGAGGCTAAGGCAAGCATTTTGTGTGAGGTGATTTCGAAACCAGCTTGAACTATGTGACAAGACTTTCACACCCACAGACATACAGACAATACTAGTACAGGATTTCTAGAAAGCAGTATTAAAATATAGTATAAGAAACTCAATGAGAAGATAAACCAATTTAAAAATGAGCAAAGGGTCTAGGAATATAGCTCAGCAGTACAGCACTTGCCTACATGAACAAAGCCCTGGTTTCAATGCCCAGCACTGCAAACAATTAAAAATAAACAAATAAGATAAACAAAATGAGCAAAGGACTTAAAAGGATATTTATCCAAAGAAAACACAAATGGTAAACAACAAACACATCATTAGTCACTAGAGAAATAGAAATTAAAACTACAGTATGTACCACTTGCACATCCACTAGGATGGCTGTAATTTTAAAACATGGAAAATAACAAGTGTTGAGTGAAATATGGAGGAACTGGTACCCTCATACATTGCTGGTGGGAACATAAAATGGGCAGCCACTGGTAGTGAACAAGTGCATGGTTCCTTAAAGCTAAAGAAAAAATTACAGTACCAACCTAACAATTCTATTCTTTAGTTTATATGCAAATAATTTTAAAAGGGGTGAAGAAAAAAATTTAAGTGAAAAATGGTGCTCAAAGCCAAAGGCAGTGGCACATACCTGAAATCCTAGCACTAGGGGAACTGAGGCAGGAGGATTACAAGTTTAAAGTCAGCCTGGGCTATATACATAGTAAGATATTGTCTCAAGAAAAAAAAAAGCTTCAGGCACACATGTGTTCATAGCATCAATATGAACAATAGCCCAAAAGAGGCTGACTTCTAAGTCAGACACACACCTGTAATTCTAGCACTTGGAAACCAAGGCAGAAACATTCCCACGAGTTTGAGGCCAGCCTGAGCTATTAGATAGCATATTCAAGGGCAACCTGAACTACACAGTGAAACTCTGTCTAAAAAAATGCTAATAACCATTAAGATATGTACATACTGCAGTACACACATGTACAAACTGGAACATTATTCAACCCTAAAAAAGGAATGAAGAATGGATACATGCTACAACTTATATAAGTGAACAAATCCAGATGTCATGATTAGCACTGTAAATGCTATCTATATGAAATATCCTAGGGAAAACACACTGCTGTTTTCTGGGTACTGAGAAGGAAAAACAGGGAATAATGGGTATGAGATATTCTTTTGGGGGTAAACAAGCAGAAATAAATGATGGTTATATAACACTGTGAATATGCCCCTGAATTGTTCATTTTCAGAGGTTTAATGTTATAAGGAATTTCACCACATAAGAAAAAATTATAAGGGCTGGCCAGATAGATTAATAGATTAAAGAGCCTGCTTAGGCAGGTGCAGGGGTCAGGGTTCAATTCCAGACAGGCCATGCTGGCCCCGCCCCAGGGCACACTGACAGGTGACCAGTGGCATGCGCCTGGAATCCCAGGCTAAACAGGAAGATCACTGTGAGTCCAATCTTTGCAGTGAGACCCTTAGACCCTGTGCTAAACATATAAAATACAAAAAACAAAACATCACATAAAGTAATGTAAAGTTCCTGGTCATGGTGGTCCACACCAGTAATCCCAGCACCTGAGAGGCTGAGGCAGGAGCACTGCAAGTCAGGCCAGTACAGGCAAAGTAGTGACTTAGCAAGACCCTGTTCAAAAGTAAAGAAGAGCTGGGGCCAGGGAGATAGCTCAGTAGAGTAAGTGTTTGCCTGGTACAAGGGCCTGAATTCAATCCCCAGTTCTGAAAAAATAAAAATAAAAAAGAGCTCACTACATAGCAAGACCCTGTCTCAAAACAACAATGACAGACAGACAGACAGGAGGGATGGAAGAAAAGAGCCAGAGAAAGGAAGGGAGGGAGGTAAGGAGGGAGGAAGGAAGGAAAGGAAAGAAGGGCTAGGCATGGTGGTAGTACACACCTCCAGCATTCAGGAGGCTGAGACAGAAGGAGTGTTGTGAGTTTGAGATCACCTAAGCTACAAAGTAAGCTCAAGGCCAGCATGAACTGCATAACTAGACCCTGTCACCACCTCAAAAAAAAAAAAAAAAAAAAAAAAAAAAAAAAAAAAAAAAAAAAAAAAAAAAAAAAAAAAAAAAAAAAAAAAAAAAAAAAAAAAAAAAACACCACAGAAAATAAACACAAGAAGGAAAAAAGAAAATAAATTGGTCCCACAGACTAGGGATGTAGCTTAGTGCAAAGGCACTGGGTTCAATCCGGAGTCCCAATAAACTATACAAGAACACAATTTAGTTAAATCACACAAGAACACATGCATGGATTCCTACCCATTCTCAGGAACTTTAACCTTCCAAACATGTTTCTCTTATAAACAGAACTGCTACACTGGCCCCAAGCACTGGGTTAACAACATCAACTCATCTCACGAATCTGAAACTTCAAGTCTCATCTCTGCTCTCCTGTGACTTCCCATTTCACCAGTGCTTACTTCTCCTTCCTGAAATAACATTTTGACTCCAAAGTTCTCTCTGTAGCTACAAAATGTGACCATACATGTACAAGCTACCCAGTAGAGCCAAAAGAAAACTAAAATTTACTTACAATGGAGGTGAATAAGGTACCTAAAAACTCATTAGAGAAGTAAAAAAAAAGAGAGAGAGATTTCCTTCTTAGCCTCCTGTCAGGCTCAGTCCTTTTATTTATGTATCTATTTAGTTTTTTGTTTGTTTGAGACAAGATCTCACTATGCAGCCCAGGCTGGCCACAAACTCATCGTGATCCTCCTGCCCCAGCATCCCGAGCAATAGGATTAGAGGCATACACCATCATGCTCAGCAGCTCAGTCCTTTTAAAAGACTGCCTCTGCCAATTGTGGCAAGAAGTTACTCAACAGCCACATTTCTCCTGCTTAATGGGTCTTTGTGCCTTTTACTTCCCATCAAGCCACTGCAATCCACTATCCTGTCTCTCCTTTTAGATCCCTCCCCCATGTATCCCAGATCTCCTTTGAGCACCACTAGACTGACAGTCCTTTAGTACAAAACACTGCTCCTAGATTATGTCCCAGAGCAGAGAAAAAGAACAGAGTTCCACGTCTATGAGATGACATACCCTGCTTACTAGTCAGACTGTCAAAATTCATTTGCTTCTCTTCTGTAGGTTTGGGCAAACACAAAGGGAACTGTGCTCCTATGTCTGACTACTGCTTCCCCACAGACCTTGAAGAATTCAGGCAACAGAGATACTTCCTCTCTATAAACCCAAACAGAACACTTTGTTTATTTTCTCTTAGTATTTAGCTAGTAGTCTGCATTTCAGACATGTTTGGCAAGTGCCTTTGATTTTCTCAGTACAGTGCTTCATCAGTCCCTGAAGGCAACGCATTATACCTTGAATTTACAAGCCAAGAAGACAGCTCAGACTGAAAAGAAGACCTTTGGTATCATCTTCCTGCAATGGATCAGACTCTACAAATGCAGAAGACCCAGATCCAATTCCCAAGGTGTGAGTGTCTTGCAGTGTGATCTCTGGTCAGCTCTTTAATCTTTCTGTACCTTAGTTTTTCCATCCTGGAAAACACAGATTGTGTTACTTGTCCCTTCTTGAATTCATGCTCTCACTTCTGATTGAGAATATAACTTGTTTAAAAAGTGAAGGTAGAAGATAGAAAAAAAAAAAAAATCAGAAAATCAGGCAGATTTTTCTCTTTAGTCACATCTGCTATGCCAAAATACACAGAAGAACTTAACAGAGAGAGTCCTTAAGCAAGTACCTTAGGAAGCAGCTCCAACACCCCTCTCTCCAAATCACATGCATCTGAATAATGAGAAACTGGGGACCAGTCACAACCTTCAGGCTTTAAGTAATGAGAGAAGCAAGTTATTGTATATCACAATAACTCAGATAACACAGATTTTATCTCAGATAAAATTATCACTCTGTACTCCCACCCCTACCAATTCCAGTCGTGCTTACCTCACAGTACTGCCCAAATACTTAGCTATAGGACTTACTTTAAAAAAGCAAATGCCATACAGGGATGCCCTGGGACAATCTCACAGCTAAGGTAGGATGCAAAAGAGACCAAAGAAGTGTAAGATCTAAGACAAATTAAAACTTAACTGTTTAACGTTTTTTGTTAAACACTTTTGAATATAAAATCCTGGGCAGCATATTGAAAGGGATCATAAAAATGCAAACATACTGTCCAGAAGCAGTGCTGGCAAGCCTGTAATTCCTGATACTTGAGAGGCTGAGGCACAGCATTGCTTGGGCCTATAAATTTTTTGACACTAGCTTGGGCAACACAAGACTCCATCTCAACAACTATTGAACTAATCTTAAAAGCAGATATTCTTTTTTTTTCTTTCCCCAAATATTCATTATTGAAAGTCACCTGTAAACCCAGCGCTAACTTGGACCCTGAAGAAGGATGATTGCTATGAGTTCAAGACCAGCCTGGGCTACAAAGTGAGTTCAAGCCAGCTTGAACTGCATAGTGAAACCCTGTCTCAAAAAGGCAAAAGCAAAACAAAAGCCAGGTATGGTGTCACACACCTATAAAACCAGCACTCAGAGGCAGAGGCAGTAAGATCACAAGGATAGCCCAGCCTGGGCAATTTAGCAACTTGGCAAGATCCTGTCTCTGGAGGAAAAAGGCTGGGCATACAGCTTGGTGCAAAGGCCCTGAGTTCAATCACCAGCATACATAAGTAAGCATTTTATAAACAATGCTATACAATTTTGAGTTGTTATTACTATTCTGCCTATGGATTTAATTGAAATTGAAAATGTTTTTCAAGGAGCCAATGAGCAATATTAAAACTTTTTAAAAAAATCTTTTTGAAACAAGGTCTCACTATGCAGTTCAGTGTGGAGGAGAGCTTACTTTGTAGCCCAGCCCAAGTTCCTCTCAAACTAGCAATAACTGTCCTGTATCAACCTCCCAGAGTGCTGGAATTATGGGTATGCACTACCACACCCAGTTTAAAACTCATTTTTTCAGGCTAAGGGTATAAACTCAGTAGTAGCATTCATCTAGCATTCATAAGGCACTGGATTTAACCTTTAATACTACCAAAAAATAAAATAATAAAAAATCCATTTTTGTTCACATATTTACCACATTTGAGTGTTTTTTGTTTGCTTTTCATTTCTTGAGACAGTGTCTCATGTAGCCCCCTCTCTGGCCTCCAACTCCCAATCCTGCCTTGGCCTGTAAATGCAGGAGTTACAGGCATGAACCACTATGGTCACCTTCCAAATATAATCCAAATCATCCTCAAGTCATTGAAAAACTACATCTCCTTAAATCAGCTATAAATCAAACAGTAGCACTACCCTAACTGAGGTAGAACAGTGAGCCAGGGCAGAAATGAAGTACTGTGCATACCCAAGTGGATGGGACATGGATATGTTATTATTTTGACTTTAACAGCAAAATCAAAGGTCAAAGTGTTTCTGTAAGGAATCAAAAGAGCATGTTATGAATATACATATATACGTATATGTACATATATATTTTTTAATTTAATAAATTTGGTACAGGGTCTCAAAATACAGCTCAGACTCATAATGACCCTCCTGTCTCAGCCTCCTCAGCACTGGGATTACAGGCATGCGCTGCCATGCCCAGTGTCAGTGGTTGGTTTAGTGTGCCCCGGTCTGGGCCGGCTGGCATGCGGTACCAGGGATCAGATCCAGGTCCTTATGCTTGTCAGGCAAGGTGCTTAGATCACTGAGCTAGCTATTTCCACAGCCCTGACTATTTTAGGCATAATAAAAATTACATACAATGTATAAGCAGTTCAGGAAGTTCAATCATCTTCAGTATTTTCATGTATTTATTAATCCAAATGGCATCTAGGGCCAGGGATATGGCTCAGCAGAATAAGCGCTTCCCTAGCAAGCGCAAGGGTCTGAGTTCAATCCCTGGTTCTGCCAAAAAAAAAAATCATAATGGCACTCCAAGGATGAAAGAAATTTGTCATGTTGCAGTTACTTATAGCCATAGGAAATGTGAATGTATCAAGATGTACGATCTTAATAAAATATGAAATAGCTACCATATCATTTACACTACACAAGACACAGTGTATTCCACTGACATGGCAAGTTCTATACTGAATAAAACATCTAGCAACTTTACTCTTGTGGTACACAGCTATGAGTAAAAAAAAGTATTTCTGATAGCCAGGCCTACTGGCACTTGTCTATAAATCCCTTGGGAAACTAAGACAGGAGCACCACAAGCTCAAGGCCAGCCTGGGCAACTCAGCAAGACCTTGTCTTAAAAACAAAAGGAGGCAACCCCTGGACACAAGAAGGATCTTAAAAACCACAGAGAGAATGAAGAGAAACTTCTACGGAGGAGAAGGTAGCAGGCAGTGCCTTCTCCGAGACGGGACTTGCTGCATAGGAAGGACAGTTCAAACTTGCAGGCAGCGACTGCTGGCAACCCCAGAGGCTTCCACAAAGAGTGGTGCAGGGCAGCAGCAGATGCGAAGGACTGTACTAGCTGGTAGTGGGCATTAGGGGCTCAGTTGTCCGGTGTGAGAAAGTGGTTTGGCTGGGGGGCTGGCTCCACCTTGAGGATCCCACTGGGCTCAGACCCTCAGAAGGTGCACAGGTGGCTGGCTGTAGGCCAGATAAGTCTGGTCTCAGCCAGGTACAGCCTCACTGGTATTATCCACTACCCCATCAAAAAGCTACTGCTGCCTAATGGGACAGATCAGACTGGGACTATTTCCACATGTTATCGACCAGGGACAGCACAGATACACCTAGAAGTGCACTTTTTTTTTCTTTTTTCTTTCTTTATTTTTTTTTGCTGTTTTTGGTTTTTTCCTTTCATTGTCACATCTTGTTTTACATGAATGTGAACATGTGGTTGTGGCTTTGTTTTCTTCTATCTCTTCCTTCTCTCTTTCTCTACACTCCTGTACTAGCTTCCCAAAATTAGTGAGATCTTCCTTTGTCCTCCAGCGTTACTTTTAATCTCTTACTCTTTTTCCACTTCTCCATTTTCTTCCTAACCAATTTTAATCTCTGAGGGCAAAACTAACACTAAGGACTTGTATACTACATACAATCTTCTGGTTTGTTTTAGAGTTTGTTAGATAGCCACAAATCTAGTTGCTACAGTCAAAGGTAGTATATTAATGGTTAGTTCAATGTGTCATTTTCTAGACTGTGTGTTTGTTTGTTTTCCGGAACTGGGGAGTGAACTCAGGCCTTGTGCTTGCCAGGCAAGTGTTTATTCTATTGAGGTATCTCCCCAGCCCTAAGCTATGTTTAATGTTATAGTTATTGCTTATGGCACCACTATAGCCAAAAGTGACACAATTGTTCTTGGGCTAAGGAGATAGCTCAGTGCTCTAAGTACCTGCCTGGCAAGCATGAGGTCCTTAGTTCAATCTTGGTACAAGAAAAAAGAAGAAAATGAAAAGATACTTAAACAAGATGCAACCCTAGACATTCAGTTCTCCAAAGGCAAATCCAAGGGGCAATGACGTAGAACAATCTGAAAGCTACCCACCTGGCCTCTCTTAAGTTAGTAACAATAAAGCAATAGAATGAGGTTCTACAAAGAATCAAATCTGAAATAACTTCTCAGAAACTGCAGAGATGGTGTACACAATGAAAACCATGCTTAGTAACTCTAGAATAGATAAAAAAATAGAGGAGCTTAAGAAAATTATAGAAGCCATGGTGGTTTCAACATAAAAAAGAAATGAAGAGACCTGCAGTTTAGCTCTGTTGTTTAAAGCATCTGCTTGGGCAAACTCAATAAGGGGCAGGGGACCAAGATTCAATCCCCAGCTCCACAAATGCAGCAGACATACCCTTAAGGCATCCTGAGCTGGCAAAAAAAAAAAAAAATCCTTCTCCAAAGGGGTTTGCCCATTAGCTCAGTCATGATAAGGGCAAGCTTAGGCAAACTCAGTCGGGTGGGGCTGGGGAGATGGCTCAGTATCAGTAGAATAAAGGCTTCCCTGGCAAAGCGCAAGGGCCTGAGTTCAATCTCTGGTACCACAGGAAAAAAAAAAAAAAAGAAAAGAAATAGAATCTATAAGGCAGGTACCAAGGGGAATAAAAATTCCACTGAAAGTATCTGCAGCAGATTAAGCCAATGTGAGGACAGGGTCTCAGATATAGAAGATAGACTTTTTTATAGAAAGAAAGATTTCTTAAAAATAGCAAGGGACCATGAGGGATCAATCCAGCAGCTGCTAGATGAGGCAAGACAAACTTAAGATTCCCTGGATTCAATGAAAAAACAGGAGATAGCAAAATTATATATACATATACATCCTGGCAGAAGACTTCCCTGGTAGAGAAAAAGAAATCAAATAAGCACTAATACAGCTGTATTGAAGGATCTCAGTACATGACTATCACTAAAAGATACATCAATTAGATATAAAAAAAATCAACCATGAAATATGAGAACTGAACCAAACTTTTGAAGAAATGTACTTAGATGTCTAAAGAGTGTTCTATCCTACAACATCAGAATATACTTTCTTCTCTTCTGTACAATGGGAATTCTCCAAAATAGACCACATACCAGCTTATAGAACATGCTTAAGCAAATGCAAGGGAACTGAAATTATCCCATGCATATCATCAGACCACAGTGCAATGAAATTGGAAATCACTGGCAAAAAAAAAAAATAACTTCATAAATACACTGAAATTAAATGACCCTCCCCTTAACAACCAATGGGTCACAGAAGAAATTAGATGGTTCTGCAATTAAATGATAATAAAAATGACATATCAGAACTTATAGAACACAATGGAAGCAGTCAATACCAATTTCAGGAAAACAGCGCAAGCACAAAAAACACAACGTAATAATGAACCTCAAACTTCTAGAAACAGAAGAGCAGGCTAAACCAAAAAATCTTCTATGAGGGATGAAATTATAAAGATCAGAGCAGAAATTAATGCATTAGAAACCAAAAATAAATAAATAAATAAACTGATGGGTTGGTTCTTTGAAAGATTAAATATAATCAACAAACCCTTATCCAATCTTTTTTTTTTTTTTTTTTTTTTTTTTTTGCAGAATGGGGATTGAACTCAGGCCCTTGCACTTGACAGGCAAGCGCTTATTCTACTGAGCTATCTCACTGCCCCCCCTTATCCAATCTTATTAAAAAAAGGAAAGTCTCAAATCCACTCAATTAGGAATGAAAAACATGAAACCACAACAGATCCTGCAGTAATTCAGAAGATCATTTATTCCTACTTTGAAAACTTGTATTATAATAAGATAGAAAATGCAGAAGAAATGGGCACATTCATAGATACATATGATCTGTCAAAGTTGAATCAAGGCCAGGGAGACAGCTCAGCAGAATAAGTGCTTGCCTGGCAAGCCCAAGAGCCTGAGTTCAATCCCTGGTCCCGCAAAAAAAAAAAAAAAAAAAGTTGAATCAAGAAGATACAAAAATTCTAATAAGCCAATATCAATCAATGAAATCAAAGATGTAATTAAAAACCTATCAACAAAGAAAAACCCAGGCCCTGACAGATTCAATGCCTAAATTTCTGTAAGAAATTTAGAGAAGCCCTAACACCACTGCTTCTCAAACTCCTTAATGAAACTGAAAGTGGGGTGGGCACGATAGTTCAATGGTCTAAAGTTCCTATTTAGACAAGCTTAGACAGAAGCAGAGCACCACATGCTGCACCAGCCCTGCCCTCAGGGTGGGCTGAGCCAGCCAAAAAAGAAGAAGAAATTGAAAAGGAAGAATTACTCCCAAATTCATTCCTAGAAGCAAGAATTACCCTGATACCAAAACTAGAAAAAGCCCCAAGAAAGAAAATTAGAGGCCAAGGGACAGCCAGATACCTCAGCAGATTTAAGCACCTGCTCAGGCAGACGCGGAGGCCAGGGTTCAATCCCCAGCATGCAGTGCCAGCCCTACCCCGTGGCACACTGAGATGGGCAACTGAGACAAGGAGTGGTGGCATGTTCCAATAATCCCAGCACTTGAGAGGCTGAAAACAGAAGGATCACTGAGTCTGATCTATGTAGTGAGATCCTGTAGACCATGTACTAAAGAATAAAAAGAAAAAGAAAAGAAAATTATAGGCCAATCTCCCTAATGAACAGACACAAAAATCCTCAATAAGAAACTGGCAAACAGAATGCAGCAAATCATCAAGATTATACACCATGGGGCTGGGGAAATGGCTCAGTGGAATAAGCACTTCCCTGGCAAGTGCAAGGGCCTCGGTTCAATCCCCCTGTTCCACAAAAAAAAAAAAAAAAAAAAAAAAAAAAAAAAAAAAAAAAAAAAAAAAAAAAAAAAAAAAAAAAAAAAAAAAAAAACAAAAAAAAAAAAAAAACAACTTATAATGATCTTTCCATCTCAGCCTTCCCAGTGCTGGGATTACAGGCGTGCGCCACCACACCTGGTCTCAGTGGCCAGCTCAGTGTGTTTGAGGTTGGGGCCACCTCATTATGAGTTTGAGCTGCAAAGCAAGACCCTCTACCAAATAAATAAATGAATGAAAGACTAAAAAACAAAAAAGTACGATGCCCCTGGCTCTTGAGTAGGAAGAACCAATATAGTGAAAATGGCTATATTTCCAAAACTTATACAGATTGAATGTAGTTCCTATCAAAATTGCAATGGCGTATCTCACAGAATTAGAGAAAACAATCCTAAAATTCATCTGGAACCAGAAAAAACCTAAAGTAGTAAAGACAATTCTGGGCAACAAAGGTAAGGCAGAGGGCATCATAATCCCTGACCTGAAATTATACTAGAAAGCTACTGCGATAAAAACAGTGTGGTACTGGCACACACACACACACACACACACAAAGATCAATGGAACAGATCAGAAGATGCAGAAACAACTACAGACATACTCAGCCACCTTACCTTTGCCAAACACATTCACTGAAAGTAAGACAGCCTCTTTAATAACTGGTGCTAGAAAAACTGGCACTTCACACACCAAAGACTAAAACTGGACCCTTACCTTTTTTACCATGCACTAAAGTCAAAGTGGATCAATGTTAAAACAGAAACATTAAATTTGCTAGAAGATAGAATAGGTAAAATTCTTGGAAGACATTGGTGTAGGCAAAGACTTTATAAATAAAACCCCGACTGCACAAGAATCATCACAAAGAATCAACAACTAGGATCTCATCTTATTAAAAAGCTTTTAGGGGGCCGGGGAGATGGCTCAGTAGAATAAGTGCTTGCCTGGGGAGTGCAAGGGCCTGAATTCAATCCCTGGTTCAACCAAAAAAAAAAAAAACTTTTACCCAGCAAAAGAAACTACCAACAGAATGAACAACCCACAATGTAGAAAAAGTATTTGCTAGCTGTTCCTCAGACAAAAGATTACTATCAAGAGCTGGGCATGGTGGCACAACACTTGTAATCCCAGTACTCAGGAGACTGAGGCAAGAGGATCATTACAAGTTCGAGACCAGCCTGGGCTACATAGTATGCTCAAGACCAGCTTGAACTGCATAGTGGGATTCTGTCTCAAAAAGACAAAAAAAAGAAGAACTAAAGAAAATCAAACCTCACAAACTTAAAGACCCAACCCAAGAATGGGCATACACGCTTCTCAGATAAATAAATAGAAATAGGGTCCTGGGAGATGGCTCAGTGGAATAAGTGCTTCCCTGGCAAGCACAAGGGCCTGAGTTCAATCCCTAGTTCTGCCAAAAAAGGTTAAGAAAAAAGAAAGAAATTACAGAATGTAAGGACTGGAATAATCCTTAGGTATAATTAGAGCAATTCCATCTTGCTGAAGTCCACATTAATCAAGTCACCAAGGTATCAGGCCAAAGATCCATTACACCACACTTCAATGTGTTGGGTGTCCCCTCCCAAGGCCAATACATCAGGCATCCTCTCACATGTGAATGCTGCCTACACACTGCTGTGATGTTACTTATCTCCCTCCTGAAGTCTCCTTTCACAGTTGTATGTATACACGATGACCATTTCACCTAAGTCTTCATGCTCCTTTTTTTTTGGTGCACCTTTTCTTCTTTCTTACCTACCCAAACCTAACTTATATTGCAAGCCCTTTTTTAAGAGTTTCCAGACTTTTTTTAATTGCTGAGCTGTTTGGCTGACCCTTGAGAAGGAATTAAGAGACTGAAGTGGTGAAACAATTGACTAAATTACTTCTGTGTTTGTGGTGGAAAACGATCCATACTGTAAGATTTCAAGCACTAATTATCAAGAGGTTTTATTTGATTGGAGAACTTCTCCATTACTCCTACTTTATTGCTGCTACAACTGAAAGAGAATGCAAATCCAGAACCATCCAGATGATTAATATTGGAAAAGAGTTGCAGCACAGAAAATAGCCCGAGTCAATTTATAAATGTATATGGCCATCATGATTGAATAAAATGTGTTGTGAATTAGCAAAAAAAAAAATTCCAGTGACTATGGCAGCCTTTACTGATTTGTCCTCTCTCAGAGGAACTCTGCAATACTTAGCAGCCTATCATGCAAACTACCACTTGTATATAATTTCCCTTTTCCTGATCTTGTCTACCTTGTATGTTTGTTCTTTTTATGAATTTGATACAGGGTCTCACTACGCAGCTTGGACTCATAGTAATCCTCCTGTTTTCAGTCTCCCTAGTGTTGGAACAACAGGCATGTGCCACCACCATGCCAGGTCTAGGTAGCTGACTCAGCACATCATGGGTGGGCTGGTGTACGTAGCATGTGATGCTGGTGATCAAACCAGTCCCTGTGCTTGCCTAAACAGGTGCTTAGTCCACTGAGCTATCTCACCGGTCCTTGTCCTCCTCTTAAAACAACATAAATACTCTATTCAAACACTTACCAGCTCTGTTTATTAGCTGTTTCATATTCAGCCAGACCAAAACTCCTTAAACACAGAGATTAGGATCTTTTTTGTTTGACTGATTGTTTTTGTTTTGGTCTTACTGAGACAGGGTCTCCTGGTGCAGTTCTGGCTGGCCTTGAGCTCACATTGTAGCCCAGTCTGGTCTTGAACTGGAACTTGTAACAATCCTCTTGCCTTAGCCTGAGTTCAGGGATTACAGGCCTATGTTGCCACACCTAGCTTGCAAAAGGATTTGTCAATAATAAACTGCTACAATATTCTTAGCCCTTACTATGTGTCATATGTTGTATTAAAATCATCACAATACTGTTGGGTTGATATTATTCTTCCCACATTACAGAAGAAACATATGCATGAAGAGGTTATACTGAAGTTGCATATTTTGAAGAAGACAATGTCGGAATTTAGGCTAAATCATTTCTCAAGCTGGCACAAAGCAGACTGCAGGGATCGGACAGATGGCTCAGTAGAATAAGCACTTCCTTTACAAGTGCAAGGATCTGAGTCCAATCCCCAGTTCTGCCAAAAATAAAAAAATAAAACACAAAGCACAACTGGGAAAAAAAAGACATTAAAAAAAAAAAAGAAAAAGTAAATTGCAAACAGCTTGGGATATAGCTCAGCAGCACAGCACCTGCCTGGTAAGCACAAGGCCAAGTTAGATTCCTGGTACAAAAAAAAAAAAAAAAAGTGAGCTCAAGGCCAGCCTGAACTGCATAGTGTCTGTTTTGGCGAAACCAGGGATTGAACTCAGGCCCTTGCACTTGCCAGGGAAACGCTTACTCCACTGAGCCATCTCCCCGGCCTCAAAAGACCCTGTCTTAAAAAGACAAAAAACCCAACAAAGTTTACTGAGTTATTTATTCTACCACTTCAATGTGTGCAGATGGTCTTTTCATCCCAAGTAAACTAATGAGGGTAGAAACCACACCAGGAGGCTGATGGGCTGCATTGAAAGAGAATTGCCCTTCCTGGTTGAGTACCCATCAGTCATAAATATCTCATCTCCAACATTTCATTTACTGTGAACGTTCCTAACTGTAAATTCTTTTCAATAAATAGCTGTCATAATTCTTCCATCAATTCACCAAAAATATTCATTCTCAATCAAACACAAATTTCCCACATGCAATGAATACAACATCCTTTCTCTGCCTCTCAGTTGTAAGAAAAAGATAAAACCCTCTCAATTTATAACAGCTAGCAAAGTTAAATACCTCAGCTTCAGCAAGCATTTATCAAATGCCTGACTGGGCAGGCCACACTGCTCTTCCTTCTAAAATCACTCATAGTCTTATTAATGAGGAAGGTAACATTTTTCCCACTTTACAAAATAAAGTCTAAATAAAGGTCATTGCTAATCTGCAGCCACATGGCCAGTGATAGATTCAGGAGTACAATTCAGGTCTTCTAACTGCTCTATTCCACTGCCCCACCCGCGATACACTTTATAATGTGTCATCCAATGTCTCCTGATCTCACTGCGTATTAGAATTTACAGCGCAAACTCTGGCACAATTTCCATTTCAAAAGGTGTTTCAAAGGTATGATGGCACATGGTTGCAATCCCAGTATCAGGAGGCTGAGGCAGGTGGCCCGCCACAAGTTCGAGGCCAGCCTGGACTACATACACCACACGATGAGTCAAAGGCCAGCATGAATAGCATAGTGAGACCCCATATCAAAACAAAACAAAAAGATATTAGATATCTATCTAGTTGTCAACCACGTAGATCAAACATCTCATCTCCTCCGCTTATTCGCTACAGAACATAAAGAAAGTCCATTCACCTCCCTACGACCTCGCAAATGGGATAATAGTATCTACCAAGGAGTAACGTGGTGAGAAGTTAATGAGAAGGTCAAAGGAAAAACACTGGGCACCGCAACTAGTATACAGTGGACGTCTGACATACAACGGATTCCCTCAGATAATCCCTTAATCGCGTGATGGGGGTTCACCCACTACGATCACCCGACAGGGTGATCCTTCCAGAAGCCTGTAGTGGCTCTGGCGTTTCTAGCCCGGGGGCCAGCCGCACTACCATACCTGCATGGAGTCTGCGCTGACGATCTCACCACCCAGCCTCTGTCCTAGCTGCAACGCCAACGTGGACTTGCCAGTGCCGGTAGCCCCGAGAATCACTACAAGCGGCAAAGTCCGTTTTAAGCCCTGAACCGTAGGGCTCGCAGGAACTGCTCGTGCAGCCGCCGCAGCCGCCATCTTGGAGGCATCTGCGCATGTGCCGGGGTAGCTGTTCCCATGGCAACATTCAGCGCTCCCGCGCGGATCTCGCGTTCTGAAGGCAGGGTTCAAAGGGAGAAGCGAGTTAAGGGACAAAGGTGTCAAGTTTAGCAGACCGGCAACGTGGCTGCTATCATCTACCAGGTGTTTGGATCCTGCGTGATTTGCTGTCTTACCGGGAGATAGCACTCCCATCTAAAATAGATCTGTTCCAATATTTCTTTTTATTCCTAGTACTAATTATAATACGAATATTGGCCTCTTAATGTCTGGCTTCTACTCCAGCCTGTTTGTTTCATGAAAACAAAGGACAAATTCTGCCTTAATCATTGCTAAATTTGCTAAATTTCCAGTGCTGAGCACAGACCTGGTAACCACCGAACAGAGACAATAATTACTCAGTGGAGAGGGAATTTCCCTATTTATTCCTGAAACTTTGAGCTTAGGGATGTGGTATTCTCCCAGAATCAGACCTGCTCTTGTATTTTCATTCTACAGTGCAACTTGAAGGAGAATCAGAGGGTAGGACAAAACTTACCATTCCCTTAACTAAAGGAAGCAACAGATTGGAGAAAAACAGGCCGGCTAATTAGCTCAATGGATTAAACTACTTGCAAGCAGGCGCGGCTGGGTGGGGTTTGATCACTGGGCCGGGTGGGCCGGCCCCGCCCCCTGGACGCCCTGAGATGGCAATCGAGGTAGTGCCTGTAATCCCAGGTCTTGGGAGGCTGTAAACAGGTGGATCACCTCAAGTCCAATCTAGTATTGAGACCCTGAACACACTGTAGACCCTTCCCTAAAAACACAGAAAAAAATAAATAAAAAACAAACAATAACTCACCAAATTAAAAGATAAAATGAAAGGAAGGCAGAAAAATACAGTAGTAAGAGCTCTCCGATTAAAGTGGGAGCAGGAAAAATAAGGTCGAGGGGACCAGAATTTTTGAAATCTCAACTTTGATTTATCAGCTGTGTCACCTTCATTAATTTTTTATTGGGCCAGAGAATGTGTTACAGGGAAATGAACCCAGGACTTTCAAGATGCCAAGCAATGCTGGGCGTGGTGTCGCACGCCTGTAATCCCAGCACTGGGAGGCTGAGGTAGGAGGATTGTTATGAGTTCCAGACCAGCCTGAGCTACAAAGTGAGCTTAAGGCCAGCCTGAACTGCATAGTGAGACCCTGTCTCAAAAAAAAAAAAAAAAAAAATGCCAAGCAAGTGTTCTACCAGTGAGCTACACCTCTAGTCCTTTTTTTCTTTCTTTTTTTTTTTTTTTTGTCTTTTTGAGACAGGGTCTCACTATGTAATTCAGGCTGGCCTTAAGCTCACTTTGTAGCTCAGGCTGGTCTCGAACTCACAACAATCCTCCTGACTCAGCCTCCCAAGTGCTGGGATTACAGGCCTGCGCCACCACGCCCGGCTCTTCTAGTCATTAATTCACCTATTATCCTCAGTGTTCTTACCACAGAATCCCTCTCAAGATTGCCATAAGGAAAAAATGACATCATATCGGAAAGGTGCCTGCTACCATACCCTGGCACATAACAACCACCATTTGTTGAATACATCCCATCTGCTTCTCCAAAGAGGTAGTAGCAGCAGCCTAAAAGGCACAGAATTTTTCAGGAATGTGCAAAAGTGCCTAAATAGCTATACTGTTAACCCCTTGTTAGCCAACTGGGGCTGAGATGTAGCTCACTGGTGTAGTGTTTGACTGGCATACAAAGGCCCCGGTTTCCATCCCTAGCACTAAAAAAAACGGGAAGGATTCTAATTGCTTGCTTCCCAAGACTGGCTCCACTTAGCTCGCAGGTCACACTAAGATCACTCATGCCAAAGGAGTGACCCCTAAAAGTTAAGGGTCTATGACAGCTCTGCGTAGAATACCAATATATATATCAATCATTTAAATCTCCTTTGGCATAAACGGTACGCTTGAACCCAGCATGAATCTTGTGTCCACACATATTGTTTAGAGAGCACCATTCCCAGTTCTGGGTCCCTGTTACCTCCCTTTCTCAAACCAGCTTGCTTTGATAAAAAGCTTTGTTTTCTTCAATTTGTGGTACCCGCCTGGGGCTAGATTTAAAATGGAGATGTGTGACCACATATTGGCAGACACTTTCACATGATGGTTGTTAACTGTAGAACCCTTGCCTGGAGACTTTCAGAGGGTATAGTTACCATGACAACCACCATAAAGATGGCAGAGACATGATGGATATAAAGGAAAAGGAAGGCTGATTTCATTATGACAGTCTGATGCTGACACAGTATGCTCAGTCATAGATGGAAAAGTCTGTCCAAGTCATGACCAGGTGACTGTAACTACAGAGTGAAAAAGGGGGGGGGGGAGAATTTTATTCCAATAGAACAGAAAAGGAAGAGGCTAGTTACCAAGGCAACTAGAGAGAAAGGAATGAAAAAAATAGGGCTTCACCACAGCAGCAGAAAATTGCTTCTAGCCAAGCAACACAGGACTGTTGCTATAGAAACAAGGAGAACAGGGATCCTGTAGACCATGGGGAGAATTATCACTGAAATGCTGAGCAGGAAAGACTCCTAAATCAGAATGGAGCCTGTGGTTCAAAACAAATGCAGAGAAGTGAAAAAAACATAGTATCATTTCCATTCACTGCATTTCTACCAACCTTACCAAATGGAACCATATTTTAAAAAAACAGCATTATTGCTAATGCTGTTTGTCTCTTGAATGATCCTGAATTACAATGAAAATAATTCTGAAAAATGTTTTGTAACTTGAAATTCCAATCAGAGATGTTAAATTCAAGGGAAAATTAGGAAATTAAAATCTATGACCAGGAGTTAATAGGTATTTTTAAAACAAAAAAAAAAAATCCCTAAAGGGAAATTTTACAAGGAAACAAGAAGACGAAAGAAGGCAAAGGGAGTGTTAAAGCTATTTGCCCAGGTATTGGTCTTGATACTTCTCTATTTTCCATCAGGCCATATGGGCAATAGCTCACTCTATTTTGAAAGGAGGCTCAAGAGAATAGACAGAGAGACAGACAGGTAGACGACAGACAGACAGAGACAGATATTTCAAAGAAATCATAGTTTGGAGAGGTTTTTGGTTTTGTTTATGTGGTACTGGGGATTGACTCAGGGCCTTGCACTTACCAGGCAAACACTTATTCTACTGAGTTATCTCTTTGGCCCTGGAGAGGTTTTTTGCTTGTTTTGTTTTTGTTTTTTTATGCCACTCAAAGATCAAACTCTGGGCCTTATTGTATGGCAGACAAGCTCTCCACTACTGAACTAGCCTAGAATTTCTAGTTTGTTTTTGGAAACCATGTCTGGTTTTGTAGTGCAGACTGGCCTCCAACTCACAGCTATCCTCCTGCCTCAGCCTTCCAAGTACTGCTGCATGAATTTCTAATTTTAAAGGCAAAAATAGTAAAATAAGTTCAGCCTGAAAAAACACCTAAAATGTGGAAATAGTGACGTGTGGCATTTGGAAGTAATGCCAACATTAAAGAGGCATAAATTCAAGGCCAGTCTGAATTACATAGCAAGACACTGTCTCAAAAACAAAAATAGGGATTGGGGAGATGGCTCAGTAATTGAATAAGCACTTCCCTGGCAAGCACAAGGGTCTGAGTTCAACCCCCGGTTCTGCCAAAAAAGAAAAACAGAAGCCGAGCATGGTGGCACATACTTATAATCCCAGCACTGGGAAGGCTGAAGCAGGAGAATATGCTTTGTTTTGTTTTGTTTTTTGCAGAACCGGGGATTGAACTCAGATCTTGTGCTTGCCAGAGAAGTGCTTATTCCAATTAGCCATCTCCCCAACCCCTGAGGCAGGAGAATTGTTGTGAGTTCAAGACCAGCCTGGACTACAAGTGAGTTCAAGTTCACCCTGAATTGCATAGGGAAAACCTGTTACAAAAAAGAAAAAATTAATTAATCAAAAAAAAAAAAAAAAAAAAAAAAAAAAAAAAAAAAAAAAAACAGAAACAAATAAATTGTACTTCCATTAATTGTGGAAGTACATTACTAGAAATAAATTACTTGAGGGTAATAATTCCTTGATTACCTTTGAAACTCCACCTAATTTTCACTCCCTGTGTGTGTTGTACCCTAGGGATAGGCATAGAGCTAGGCTGTTTCTCACTCCTCCCCACTTCCTACGCCTGTAGTGGGGATTCAACCCAGAACCTCTGTGCTAAGCTACATCCATATCCATATATATATATTTGAGACAGTGTCTCACTAAATTGCTAAATTGCCCATGCTGCCCTCAAACTTACGATCCTCCTTACTTGATTTTCCAGAGTGCTGGCATTACAGGTGTGTGCCACCTGCCTTCCTCCCCCTCTTCTCAGTTCCAGAGATTAAACCCAGGACTTTCACAATGAGTTACATCCCTTTAAAAATTTTTTTTTTAGTTTTTGGTACCAGAAATTGAACACAGGACCTTGTGCTTGCCAGGCAAGCACTTGTGCCACTGAGCTATATCCGCAACCCTTAAAATTTATTTTGAGACAGGATCTCTATAAGTCACTAAGTTGCCTGGATAGCTTTGAACTTGAGCTCTTCCTGCCTCAGCCTCCCAGAGTACTGAGATTACAGGTGTGTTCACCACAGTGGCTGTATACAACCTTCTTTAAGAAACTGCGAGCAAGCAATGTATAGGGTGGAATGTGGTAGAAAAGGAGAAAAAGAGGAGTGTAGAAAGGTAGTGTGGAAAATCTGGGTGATGACCCCATGAGTGTTTATTCTTTTTTTTTTTTTTTTTTTTTTTTTTTGTACTGGGGATTGAACTCAGAACCTTGTACTTGCCAGGCATGTGCTTATGCCACAGATCTATCTTTCCGGCAAGTGTTTATTCTATTATTTCATGTTCTCTGTGTATTTTAAGTACTTTAAAAAAAATACTTTATTTTTAGGGCAAGTATGATGGTACATATTTGTAATCTCAGCTATTCAGGAGGATTGCAAGCTAGAGGCCATCTTGGGCAATTTGGTGAGATTCTGTCTCAAAATAAAATTTAATTATTTTAAAGATAAAAACAGGGCCAGGGAGATGGTTCAGTGGAATAAGCACTTCCCTGGCAAGTGCAAGGGCCTGAGTTCAATCCCTGGTTCCACAAAAAAAAAAAAAAAAAAAAGAAGGAAGAAAAGAAAAAGAAACATATTAAAATTGAAAAAAAAATTTTTAAAAGAGAGCCAATCAGATAGCTCAGCAGACTAAAGCACCTGCTTAATCCAGCAGCCCAGGGTTTGATGCTGGGCATGCCATGGCAGCCCCACCCTCGGGGCATGCTGGGACAGCTAAGTGGTAGCACACACCTGTAATCCCAGCATTTGGGAGGCTGAGAACAGGAGAATCACTGCAAGTCTGATCTATGTAGTGAGACCCTGTATACCCAGCACACCCTGTAGACCCTGTCCTAAATTCATAGAAAAAAAAATGTAAGAAGGCACAAACTAATGAAAAAGGAATCATAGAGGCTGCTGTGGCATTCAGGGCAGAAAGAACATGCCGCCAGAGATGTGGCACCAGAGACCTCTTGGGTGAGAGAAGAAAGTTGGGTCAAAAACACTAGTTTTGTTGGTACAACCCATGGCACTTTTGGAGTCCAAGCTTCACGCTAATTAGTACCCTCAAGGAAAAGCATATTTCGTGTAGAAAACATTTCATGATGAACTTGGTGCCTACGTATGACATCTAGGGCTTCAATAACAAATTGCCAGCAGCTAGGTGGCTAAAACAGCAGAACTCCAGTTCTGGAGGCAGATGTCTGAAAAGCAACGGCCGTGCTTCCAGTTCCTCTCTAGGGAGCAATTCTTGCTTGCCTCTTCCGGCTTTGGTAGTTGCCAGCAGTCTTGGTATTCCTTGGTTTGCAGCATTATAATCCCCATCTTTACCGCTCTTCACATAGCTGTTTTCTCTCCCATGTGGGCTGTGTGAATGCTCTGTCCTTGGATTCCAGTCATTGGATTAGGGCTTGCCCTCAATCAGAGTGTCCTCATTGTAACTTGATTACACCTTCACATACCCTTCTAAATAAGTTTGCATTCACAGGATGTAGAAGATGTGAATGTTGGCCATGATGACAGTGTACAATATCTCTCCTTCAGTGCCAGTGGGTAATTGCCTGATGCTGGGGATGAATCAGAGGCTATATTCATCAGTGTTCACATTGGTAAAAGGCCAATTCAAAGTTCAGATATGGGGGATGGCTCAGTGGAACAAGTGCTTCCCTGGCAAGCTCAAGGGCCTGAGTTCAATCCCTGGTTCTGCCAAACAAACAAAGAAAGTTGGGATATTGCAAATGCTCAAAAGAAGCAGGCAAAGAAATGAGTAGAGCACCTTTAGTGAATGTGTTCTGTTTCACCAGAAGTTGTCTCAGAGTTCCTCCAGAGCACTCACTGGAGTTCTTAGAGGGAGCTCACTGCTGGCCTGCACAACCTTCTAAGGGAGCCTGCACACCAACAGGCGCCCAAAGGTGCAGAACCAGGGAGGGAGAGATGCAAAAAGGGAAGGAGAGGCCCAGCAACTGGAAAGGCCCATCTCACACTCCGCTAGGCTCGGCCGTTGGTCGGACACTCTCAGCTTTACTCTGCATCTTGCATCTCAGACTTGGAACCTCAATTCAAACCCCTTTTAAAGCATCAGACTCATATTTTTAAGTTTCTGTTGGGTGCTTTATATTTTATATTTATTTATTTATTATGAGACAGGGTCTCACTATGCAGTTTGGGCTGGCCTTGTACTCACTTTAGTAGACCCCAGGCTGTTCTCGAACTCGCAGAGATCTTCCTGGCTCAACCTCCTGAGTTCTGAGCATGCACCATGTTCTAGGGCCTCAAGGTGGGTGCCTGCATCCATGGCCAAGATGGCGTGCCTAAGCATCTGGGCCAAGACTGTAGGGCTGGGGATCAAACTTGGGTTCTTGTGCTTGCCAGGTAGGTGCTTATACCTCTAAGCTATCTCTCTAGCTCCAGAGTGCTTGATTTTGGATGACACCATCACCTCAACCTTCCTATGCTCCAAACCACTGTCGGTTTTTCTCCCTGACTTCCCTATTTTTATTTATTTATTTGTGGTACTGGAGCCTGAACCTAGTGCCTTCTGCATGCTAGCTAGGTAAGCATTCTGCTACAACCCCATTTCCAGCTTTTCTATTCTAAAGAATTACAAATGAATGCTTGCCTTTGAAAGGATACCCTTAGAAATCTAGAGCAAGCCTAATTTTATGAAACAGAGACTGTCCACCCAGTGAGCAAATCAGAACAGATTCCTCCCTGTCCCCTAGATTTGACAGTCTTCCCAACTGCTCTTTCCCAAAGCTAGTGGTTTTGTTCAAGGCATTGGTGGTTCAATGGTAGAATTCTTGCCTGTCAAAGCTAATGGTTTAACTAGAATACTTCCCCCTCTTAGCCAAACACTAATGGTACTTCTAGTCCCTGTTGAAGTCAGTCTTCTTCTTCTTTCTCCTTCTCCTTCACCTCTACTTCTTCCTCCTCCTCTTCTTCTTTCAGTGCTGGGCTATTAATACTTTTTCTTTCTTTTTTTTTTAAGATGGTCTCATTATATGGTTCAAGCTGGCCTTGAACTAGACTATGTAGCCCAGGCTGGCCTCAAACTTGTGGTGATCCTGTTTCAGCTCTGAAATTCTAGAATTATAGGCATAAGCCATCATGCCCAAATTCCTGCTTCCCCTTTTGAAGCTGTAGCTCTTTACTTGAAACACATATTGCTTTATTTTATGATATTTGCACTCAGAAGCCTCTAGAAAGAAGAAATTGTAACTTTATATATTAGTGTAGAGAGACAGTTCTAAGTGCTGGTGCCAACGTTCTCTTAAGTGTGGATTCACAGTTCCACTGCCCTGTTTACCTATTAGCAATGCAAACTTCTGGCCCTAATTTCTGCGTTAGTATTAGGGTGGGTGGACACACTTGTTTGAGAATCACTTCCTTGGCAAGAGTTCCTTTAGAAGGTTTTTTTGTTCTGGTACCAGAGATTGAACTCAGGATCTTATGCTTGCCAGGCAGGAACTTATGTGCTATCACCCTGGCCCTTGGTTTAGTGTATTGGATGACTGAAAGGAGTTAGCTGACTCTCTTTCAGCTTAAAGATGTCACAGCACCCAGTGAGGAGCAATGGAGGGTTGGTAGGTGCAATTGAGTTATAACTACATGGCCTCTATCCACAATAGGCTATGGACCCTGTGGATGAGTCAGAGGCTCAAGTCTTCCCCTCTCTTCCTCCTCCACCTGTCTGTCTCCCAAAACCATGCCTGTTCCTTTGGTGATGACTTATTGCCTTTCTACCCTTAGAGGTATTAAGGGTGGTCCTGGGAAGGTGTGTGTGCGTGTGTGCCTGTGTGTGAGTGTGTATGTGTGTCCAGTACTGAGGAATGAATCCAGATCCTCTGCAGTGAGGCCAATTGTGTCCCCCTCCCCCCCAAGACTAAGGCAGAAGATTAGGGCCAGAAGTTTGCATTGCTAATAAGCAAGCAAGGCAGTGGAGCCATGAGGCTACACCTAAGAGAATATACCAGCATTTAGACTGAGATTTTCATTTTTGAATTTTTAGAGACAAGATCTTGCTAAATTGACTGTGTTGCCCCACCTGGGCTTCAGTTTGTAATCCTCCTGCCTCAGCCTCCCTGAATGTTGGGATTATAAGCACAGTCCAGAGGCCTCTTATTAACATGGTTTAAATAATACTAATCATTTACTGAGCACTAACATCACTCTCAACAACTCAATGAAGCAGGTGCTGTCTTTTTTTTTTTTATGTATTTGGTATAAGGTCTCACTATGTAGCTCAGACTTGTAGTGATCCTCCTGTTTTCAGCCTCCCCAGTGTTGAGATTATAGGCATACCCTGCCATGCCTATGGTCTTGATGGCTGTCTTGGCATGCCTGGGGGTGGTCCAGCACAGTGTGTGCTGGTGGGGATCAAACCCGGGTCCTTGCACTTGCCTAAGCAGGTGCTTAGTCTGCTGAGCTATCTATGTGGCTCTCTCTCTCTTTCGTTTTTCTTTTTTTGTACAGTGGATTGAATTTGGGACCTTGCACTTACCAGGCAGGCTCTTGTGCCCCTGAGCTATCTCCATAGGTGCTATCATTTATACTCATTGTATAGATGAGGAAATCAGAGCTGAGTACAATCAATGACAAAACTGAAGTCCAGCTAGAACTCAACATTATGTGAGCCAAGATTTGGGGCTACTAAGATTCGCTGGATATGATTGACTACTGCATCATAGTGTTTCCCTCAAGTTAAAAGGCAGACCAGTATTTGCAGGGCACCTACTGAACCCTTGGCATTGATCCTAATCATTTAATAACACACCTGATTAGAGACTTTAAGAACACATTTCCATTTTCTTGCCAAAAGAATGGTAACATTCACACAGCTGATCCCCTCTGCAGGAGGTGTTCTAAACAAACAAATATTAACAAAAGCTGCCACTGGGTATCCAGTAGAAGCATCCACTTAGCCAGGATCTTTAGCTGACACATTTATACATCTGCCCCTCCCCCTCCCAGGGCAAACAGTTATCAAGCATCTCCAGCTGGTTACCTTATCCTCAGAAGGGAACATCTGTTACCCACTCCTGTTACCTTCCAGATCAATAAAAGCATCCTCGTCCTTCTCCTCTTTTAAAGTGAATATCCTGACCTTGGGAATAGTTTAGACAAAGTCAGCACATCAGAGGTGGTTTCACCTGTCTTCAATCCTGCAGAATAACTGCCATTAAGGACAGGAGCTAAACGTGTGCCTCAGTCTCTTACAGTGGAACCGAGGCTGACCTCTTCTACATTGAGGACAGCTTTTCTGTCACTCCTCACTGTCCACATGCTGAGCTGGGCATGTTGTCTCTGAGGTGTGCTATTCAGCACAAACCTAATTTGTAGAAACTGTTCTCTGAAATCCAGGAATAAACTCTTGGGCTATTTTCAGACAAAGATAGAGGTAGGGGTCTGTAGAAATGAGCTAGTAAGGAGCTTAAAATACTTCACATTCCAGAAACACCCTTCCCCCCCAAGACATGGTTTTATTCTTGTTTCTCCGCAGAGTGGCACTGGAAGGAACTGTATTAGGCAGCTGGTGCCAGCTTTGTGGACTTGAACACATGGCTTCCATGTCTGAGCTTAGCTTGCTTGTCTGTGAAACGGGGCAAACACTCTGCTATCTAGGTTATTGTAAGGTTGCTAGTTGTACAACAACTAGCATTAGTGCCTGCACTGATGGATCTCTACAGATTTACTGAATGAATGCCCACGAATTATTTCAGTGTCTGATAAAGATTACAGATTAGACTATTGACAAATGGCCTCAAAAGACAGAAGGCAGTCAAGGTGGTACATGCCTATAATCTTAAAACTCTTTCTAAAAAGATTCAGAGGTTGAGGAAGGTGGACTGCAGGTTTAAGCCCAGCCTGGGCAATTGAGTGGCTTAGTGAGATCCTATCTCAAAGTTAGGATATAAACTAAATAAATAAGAAAGAACTAGGGATGTAGCTCAGTGCAAAGACCCAGGTTCAATCCCCACCACCAAAAAAAGGAGAATAGGTTTAGAATGTAGCTTTATTCTAGATCACTAGCCTAGCATGCCCAACGGGTGCCCTGGGTTCTGTCTCCAGCATCCCAAGTGCTCAGGCACAGAGGAAGGCAGACAGACTGGAAGTTTTAAGGAAAGTGTCCTAGTAACCCAACTCTATCAAACACTTATTAGATTCTGAGCTTGTGACCTAAGGGCACTAAGGTGTTGAGTGCAAAGTTTACTTAATGACAAGACAGAGCATGGAACACCTATTTTACTATGTGATTGAGAGACCATCTTTCCAGACACAATTTCCATGTGGTAGTATATTGTGCTAAGAGTCACCTGGTAAATACGGGAAATTTAATAGTAGCTTCTTGACCCTACACAGACTCCATAGCAGTTCAGGCAGGCAATACCAACCCAGGTCCCAGTGGCAAGGCAGGATTAACAGTGGCCAACCAGGTTTCTCTCACCATGATGTTCACAAACTTTCTAAACAGCAACTGTTTTCTTTTCATAGTCCCAGAAGGGGCCTCTGGAGCAACTCTAACCCAGCACACAAATGGCACAGACTGGCTGGCTGGTCATGCAACATGTGCTGCACTTCATCCCAGTAGGTGGCAGGCACGATAGTCCCAAAGAGAGACAGTTTCAACAAGCAGCTTAAGTGATGGAATTCCGTGTGTACTTCCCCTACACAGCCCATGCTAACTCAGTAATGCAGTCATTATAAGTATCAGTTAATATTTCTAGAGGTAGGGTTTCCAATTTCCACATACTTAATAGTTCTGTGATCTTGGGTAGTTCTGTTTTATTTCCCTCATTGGTAGCCCTAGCATGTAAAGCCCTGGCATATGAAGTGGGCTTTTCCTCTCCTGTGAGGAAAATTCTCCCATTTTGCATTTCAAGTAAGTTTATGGAGAAAACTATGGATAGAAAAGAGAACCTTAAATTTTCCTTTAGGGCTGTGGAGATAGCTCAATAGAACAGGTGCTTGCCTGGCAAACGCAAGATCCTGAGTTCAATTCTTTTCATTAATGGAGGCGGGGGAGAAAAGAAAAAAAAATCACATCAAAAATTCTCAGAGAATTTTAAAAAGGACATTCTACAAACCACTACCATAACACTACAATAAGAATGGCTCCATCCCAAAGAATATGAGGCTTCAGAGTTTAAAAGCAATTCAGGCTACTATATGGCTTAATATCTGCAAAAATCCTGTGAAAAAGTTTCTGTCCCCATTTTACAGATAAAGGAACTGAGTCATAAACAAAGCTAAAAGGCCACAGAAGTGGTCAAGCTGGGATTTCAAGCCTTCTAAAATACTCAGTACTCTTCACAAGATAATTTCCTTTACACTGAGTACTGAGCCTACATTGTTTAGACATGCCTGAAGTGGCATTTCAGGAACCCAGAGTGGAAGGACCAGGTTCATAACATGCAGTCGTCTGGATCACTATGCTACCCTAAAATAGTTTCCCTTGGTTCAGGAGGACTCAGATAGCATAAGCTTCCCCACTGATATATTTGAGAAATCTTTTATTAGAAGATGTCCCAGAAGGCAACAGTTTAAAATCAGGCAATCAGTAATTACAACTAAATACAAAATTTCAGGTAAACTTGCCCTTTAAAATAAATCAGACCCATACAACAAAATTGCCCAAAATTTTTTTTCCTTGTACAAAAACAATTAACACCACTTTGCAAAAGGCATACAAAAATACAGTATAAAAAAAAAAAAAAAAAAAAAAAAAAAAGATTCCTCCCAGCATAATACCCAGCAGCAGCTTATAAAACACAAGCTATTCAGGTGGGACATCAGTAACCTACTTCCCACCTGTCCTTCCAAGACAGTTCCAGAAGTCAGTTGGCTCCTGAAAACCTGCTCCAGAAGGTTGAGTGTCTATACATCCCAAAATTCCACTGGGGTTCTCTTAGGCTAGGAAACCATCTCAGAAAGAGACCATCATGGACAGTAGGTCAGAAGCAGTGCTTAGTTTTGCAGAGCTACAAACAGTATTTAGCATCCATATCTCCTCCCCCACTTCCACATTCAGAGCCAGCAGGCACCTGCTGTCCTGGGCAGTTTTGGAGGGGCTGATCTTTCTTCCATGCCAAGCTGGGGGTTGCTCACAGGCTTAGGTGGCTTTCCCATGTTGGAGAATATATCTTAATTCCACTTGGAGCTGCAAAATCCATCAGAGTTGGCTAAGCAGAGCTCCTCAAATTGCCTTTGCAACCCACCGGGAAGCAAGTCCACCTTAGGGAGCCCTGGATAAGTTCCAATGGCTCTCCCCAGAACTTCAGTAAGGCCTAGATTCTGGGAAAAGCATCTGACTCATGTCAAGCTGGCAGAGAACCAGGCTGGTGGCTATAGATCAGCACACTCCCTGGACAGGTTTGTATGGTTCCAGTAGAACTTCAAACAGAATCAAGGACTGAGCTGAGAGGCAGGTGGGAAAGAGGAAGTAGTACAGTACTTCCTTTTGAGGTGCCTTAGGCCTGCTTGAGAAGTCAGAGATGAATCTCAAATGACCCTTAAAAAACACCTGGGCAAGGGAACAAGTTCATGAGCCAAGACTCCAAGTCTCCTCTAGACCCCAGGCCAGAACCCATTTCCCTGTGCTCTGGGTAAATATTTTAGAAGTGTGGATAAAGGGCCCTTACAGAGCCCATTGCATAACAAAGGCAGAATGAAACAAACAAACAAACAAATCCCTTTTGAGGACAGAAAGCTCTCTCCCTTAGAGAAGAGGGCCTGAGGGACACTGAGACAAAAAATGTAGGGGCCAAGCTCTTTGAATGTTCTCAAAGTCACAGCATTGAGAGTAGAGGGAGGGGTATCATGTAACATCATAAATATATATATATATATATATATATATATATATATATTAAAGGTTTGCACTCCTCAGTTATTGTAAAGTGTCTGATAGTGAGGTAATGGTCCGTGTTGATCAAGTCTATAAGCTTGTCTTCACCCAAGACAGCTCGAGTGTCTCCTGGAAAAAAGAGCCTCAGGGAGAGTGTCAGGGCCAGCTGTCCTTGCATCACCCCCCCCCCCCAGACATCAGTGAGAGCATCCTTTCCTAGCCTAAAGCTGCAGCAGTGTGAGATTTCATGCAGGCTGGAGCCCCTGACAATGTCCACCACCTGTTGCATAGCATCTGTCAGCCTTTTTTCGGAGCTAGCTAGATAGCTAGGCAGACCCCCAGGCTCCTCAGTCAGCTGTCTGCTGAGAAGCCAATGGTGCCAGAGGACACAGCACTCTGATGAGTCAGGGAAGAGGGAGAGCTGGGTTTCAAGGTTTCCAAGAATGCAAGCCCTTATTGTGTGTGCACTGGCTGTAATGCATTCTGGGATCTACTGTTCAGACTGTCCCACCCTAACCAAAATGTGCAAATTACTAAAGGGGAAAGAGAGGTTAAAATATAAATGTGTCTTTGTAAGAGAAGAGTCAGGCTTTTTGGTCAGTTAGTAGCCACTGAGGTACGCTATTCTTTTCTGCAGTTGCTGCTGCCGACACCGGAGCTGCCTTTTCTCTGTAGCCATCCTCTTCTCAGCCCCTACCAGCGCTTGCAGGTATTCCAAGGCCTTGCTGAGGATCACTACTTTGGGGGCCTTAGAGCAGCTGGCCAAGGTGGGCACCTCGTCCCTCAGGGCCAAGAACCGTGAGCGGAGGTCATTTCGCCTTTTGCGCTCCAAGAAGTTATGGTTCTTCCTCTTGCTCACGTCCTCAGTGTCAGAACTGACAGGTTTGAGGTGGCAGGACTGAGGTGCCTCACTTTCTACAGGTGGGGGGCTCACAATCTCTTCACCCTCCTCGTCTTGCTTCTCCTTGGGTGCTTCTCTCTCCACAGTCTCTTCCTGAGGACCCCTGTCTGGAGCTTCTTGGGAGCAACTTTCTGGAGGAAACCGGGCAGCATAGTTGTGCTGTTGCTGATGGATCGAGATATGGAAGTGTTTCATGCAGGGATCCAGTGGGTCTGCCCGCACTGTGATGGTGACTGGCTTCCGTATACCCAGAGACTGCCTTTTCTCCACTGTTACAACATCGATTTCTTCACCCTCTATTAAAGAAGAGAAGAAATACATCCCATGAGAAACACACACAGACCTTGCAGCTTTAGCACTCCCTGCCAGGCCTTGGGAAGGTAAAGGACATTTTCTCAATTTAGGTATCAGCAAACTCAAGTGAGGAGAAAGACAGCTGATTCATTTGTACTGGGCAAAGGGCAGAGTGAAGGGAAAGAGGGGAAATAACCAAGAAGGAAAATATTCTCTAATTTCCTTTTGCACAGCAAGGCTTAGATAAGAACAAAAGGCGGACCCAAGCCAACAGCCCCCGGTCCACACAGCCTCTCCCCTCCCCCACTGAGGGGATGGAGAGAAAGAGCTACCGGCCTGGGACAAAGTTTAGCTATAAAGATCTTCCCCAGTCGGGCTCTTTCATGCCCAATCAGAATTGTAAATGAGGGGTCTGTGGGCAGAGCTGCCCTTTGTTCCTGCCCAGCACAGCCTGCACTTGGGAATTGTTACTTTTCACAAGTTATAAATCCTATTATTCCCCCACCTCTCTATTCTGCCATCCTTTCAGTTGAAGATTCTGAGAAGGGAGGGCCACAACCATCCCTTCTCACCCACTGAAGGGAGTGAAAGAGTTTCCCTGAGGAGTGTTTTGCTCCTGGGTTCAACGGGTTTCTAAAGTCATCCATCATTTATAGGTCACCCACCCCACCCCCTTCCCTGGATCAGAGAAGGGTTGAATTTATAATCAGAGGTCTCCAAAAGCTGCAGGAACTTCACAAAGGTACAAGCAACCATTTCCAGGCTACCTATATCAGAGGCAGAGAATGAGAAGCACAATGATTCGGTTACAAGGGCCAAAATGCAAGAGATCTGGAGAGACCAGGAGGTATCCTTGGCATTCTTGGCTCAAAGGTCTGTGAGATTAACTCAACCAAGGGACAAGCAACTGGAGGGAAAACTCCTATTGTTCCCCATATTTTGCAGCTCCCACACAGGAGGCCACCTTAATGCATTCTGGCCCAACAGAAGAGCTCCGTTCTCAGCCTCTTTTGCATATCAGGAAGCCTGAGTCCCTTTGTCAGGAAGGCTTCCATTGTGTGGACAATCGCATTATTTCTCCATTAATAAAACCTGACCATTCAGCCCTCCTGGCCACAAAGCCTGTGATTGGCTGGGTAAGCTGTGTTTGTAATGCTATTTTACCCAGCCCTTAGCCGCTATTGGCTGAGATCTGCTGTCAATCAGACTCCCACCCCCACCTCATTGTTTGCAATCTGTTGCATTTTGTTCTAGACCATGTGGCCTGAGAGTGAACCAGGGGCCTACAAACAGGTTTAGGTTAAAGGGTAGGTCAAAAAATGATTCAGGCTTCCCTAATTCCTAGATTTTTTATTTCCTCTGTTAAACCTCATGACTGGTAAGTTTCTAAGAAAGACATAATGTAAAATACTATTCTCCTTTTTCAGAGTATCAGACTCAAGCCAGAGAAGGAAATGTCCTCAAGCAGGACAATCAAGTTCAACCCCCTCATTTGCAAAGGAGGAAACTGGGGCCCAGATCAGGATCAGCCAAGTCCACTTATCACCTTTGTAACATTCTGAATCTCAGACCTTCAAACTTCCAAAGCAATGTAACTCTACCAGTCTTTGTAGAAACACTTCTTCATTGGTTCCTTGATTCAAGACTCCTATTCCAGGCATTAAATAAACACAGCTCTGGGTGTAGAGACAGCAGGTTAAGAAGGACCTTTTACACAGTGGGTTGAACAAAAAGTAACCACTTTTTTTTTTTTTGTTATCTTCATTTTTCCCTTAAGTGTACAACTTCCATACCCCAAATTCCTGTTTCCTTTTTTTTTTCCTTTCCCTTATTTATTTATATTTTTTGAGACATGCTCACTATGTAGTTCAGGTTGGTCTCGTACTCTTAATGATGATCCTCCTGCCTCAGCCTGAGCGCAGTCATGTACCACACCTGGCCCCAGTTCTCTCTTGAATGCCCATGTAAGTTATTCTTTTTTTTTTCTTCCATGTAAGTTATTCTTAAAAACTTCAATGAGTTTTCTATGTCCTGATTTGTATGCCATTAGCTTCCGTCTGCACCCTTCAAGAGGAACCTTTTCAGCACTTCTCACAGGTCTTAAGAGGTCTTCAAGGCTAGGGAAAGAATACCACAGTACCACTGGATTGATGCCCTGGCAGATTCTCATCTGCCCTGGTACTTTTGCTCTTGCATCAAGCATAGGGAGTAAGGCCTGGCATTCCATGGCTATGACCCCAGTACCTAGCTCAAAGGTTGGCACAAAGTGGGGACTAGAGAATATTTGCAGAATTCAAGATAACAAAGCCAGAACACCTTCCAACATTAGGTGAAAGCAGCAAGTTGGTTTGTCTCAGACCATGAAGACACTCAAACATCAAGAAAGAAGTACTTGGCTGGAATGGAGCATGGGGAAAAGAAGCTGGCTAAATGGTAGGAAGCTTGGGCTTCCTTTGAGGATTTCCCATGTCTAATCCTCAGTTTTTCCATCTGTTAATGGGGAGCATGTATTCCTCCCGTAGCTCTCCCATAGGTGGTGCAGAAGTGGTAAAAAGTGGGAGCAGCAAGAGAGGTAAAGCAGGTAGGAAATCCAGATTTTTTTTTTTTTTTCTTTAAAGGATGGAGGCTTTGGCTTTGCACAAAACGATCCTCTGCTTCTTTTCTCCCTAGGGCAGTGTGAGTTTCCCAGAGAAAAAGGCAACAAAAAAGCCTGATGTGACTCTTAAGGGCCCCCTTGTAACCTTCCAAGCACAAAAATTCTCTACAGTCCAACCCAAATATTGTTCTAAGTGCCAACCTTCACCCTGTCTCCCTGGTCCCCTGGGTCTCCAATCATCAGAGGGACTCGGGCTCCCTCCCCACTTCTCCAAACTGTTTACCAACACGCCCACGTGCCAGACAGACACCGCTGGGGGCTACACCCGCAGCTCCAGCCAGAAAAAGGGGAGGTGACAGAAAGACTGGAAAAAACAGTGCCAGACCTCAGACAGCCATTGAGCTCTGGCCACCCATGAGGTCCCCCCCCCCTTTAGATGTCCCGAGGTGGTCCTTACCCGAGTCGCTTGGGCTCTCCGACCCCGAGCAGGCCTGAGTCTTGGGCTCACCCAGCTGACAGGGGGTGGCAGGCGCCGAGTTGCCGGCTTCAAGACTAGGAGTGCAGTCCGGGGCTGCAGTAGCCTTGGGCGGGTTTCCCCGGGGCGCGCCAGGGGCCAGCCGGTCGCTCACCGCTTTCTCCAGCCGTTCTCGGGCTGAGAAGCCGCTCCACATGCAATCACGACGGATGATGGAAGCGTAGTTCCTGCCCCAAGCTTTTAAGTGGCCCCGAGATTCCGCCTCATCCCCAACGCCCCCACCGGGCCATGGCTCCGGGGGACCAATCCCGGGCGCTGGGTCCCCGGCGCCAGGACAGGAGCCCCAGGGCGGCGACGTGGGGGGCGACGGCACCAGCTCGAATTTCTTCCAGATGTCCTCGCTGGGCGCCGTGGAGCGGTAGAAATCCTCCCCGCAGTCGTAGTCGTAGAAATAGTGCTGGTACGAATCGAAGTCCATGTCCGCTCCCTGCGGGAGGGAAGGGGGACGTACTAACTGAGCTGGGGACAGAGGGAGGAGGGATCCTGGGTCCCCGGGCACGGTCGGCTGCCAGGCTCTCGTTCCTCCCCAAGCCCAGCGACTCGCAGCCCCTCGCCTTGCCCTCGCGTCCCAGGAACCCTGGCCGCGGATCAGAGCTTCTAGAGAAGAGGCTCTCGGAGAGCGGACCAGGCTGCGGGGAGCGAGTTCAAAGCAAACTTTGCCAGCGCCGCCCGGAGCGCAGCTCCCAGGGCCCGGTCGGGCCGGGCGGGGGCGCGCTGTGCCCAATAAGCGGCCTGCAGCTTGCAGGCTGCTCTCCCCTGGGGACCGGTGCCCGTGCCCAGGCCACCCGCAGTCTCACCTTGCTCCCGCCGCCCGCCACCTGGAGCGGACAGGCTCCCCGCCGGCTCGCTGCAGCCGGGCAGCCCGCACACACACACATGCGCGCCACCGAGCGCGCGGCCTGCACTCACGAGCGCGCTCCTTGCGCGCGCGGCCTGCGTCTCGCTCGCGCACAGCGGCCCGGACGCTCCCGAGATCAGCGCGGGAGCGCGAGCTGCAGGCGCATTGTTTCCCTGCAGCCTTATATCTAGACGTGCGCTCCGGGCTCTGGGGGTACGGGGGTGGGCCCTGTGGGATAAGCCCCGCCCTACCCCGCCCCTTCCCCGGCAGTCGACAGGTGGGCCCACCCCCCTCCTGGCTAAGGTAGATCTCTCTCTCCTATGCCTGTGAGCCCCCCAAATAAACCACACGCCGGGAGGCGCGATGCAGGAAGCGACTTGCCGCAGTCGTGCGGTCGCACGCTGGAGGTGTGACTCTTTAGGGAGGCACCAGCAGCGCCAGATGGCGGAACGAAAGCCGCGCACCTTGGCCACTCTGGGCGGGAGAAGAGCTGCTCTCGGCTCCACCCTCCCCCCCCACCCCAGGCTTCTTCCCGGAGCGCGCCCGGCCGGGTTCAGGTGCTTCCGACCCCATGGTGCGGAGTGGAGCCATGGCACCTCCGCCGCGCCACCTGGCGGCCCTAGGCCTAGAACTGGGACACATCCCCACGTCCGCTTTGTCACCCTGGACTCATTTTTTTTAGCTCAACGGCCCAAATCTGAACTGTAGTGAAGCAACGCAGACTTCTGGCTTTGAAGTCATAACCTTTCTAAGCTTTGCTTTCATCTGTGAGATGAAGGGATGTAGTACTTGCCTCTTTAGGTTGTTGGGAGAATTTAAGGTAAAAAACAAACAAACAAAAAACCAAAACTCCAGCAGGGAAGGTTCCCACCCTGTGCTTGCCAACCCCTAAATCACTCCTTGGTCCCCACACAGCACTCCGCAGGAGGTTTTCTAGTAGAAGAAACAGAGTGGGAGCTGGAAGCCTGGAACTTCATGCAAACCTTTGATGCTGTTTTTGGGAGTAGTCAGTTGAAACTGTGCTGCATCTCTGTCCAAGATGAATGACCTATGATTCCTTTGTGTCATGTACGCGGACTGAAGAGAAAAACTAAACTATCCAACCCGTCTGAAATTTAGACCCCAGGAAAATAACTTGGGACGGCAGCCAATACATGGAGAATCCACCTGGCATCAAGGTCTGCCCCTGCCTGATTGCCTGCTGTCTCTTTCCCTCCCACTCTGTGGTTTAAGAACACACCAAACTACTCTCGCTGCAGGCAAAAGTGAGAGGTGGAAGCAGTTGGATGTGGTTAGAGTAGAGGACAGGGAGGTGTGAGCTGATGTAAGCGGGGGTTGGAAGAAAAGACACGGAAAATGACCCTCTTGGTCTTGGATTTGTTGGATCTAAGGTGCATATGGGACATCCCTGAAGGCAGGAGGTTCTTGCTTTATAATAATCTCTGCACCTAGTCCTTGTAGGTGCAGAGATTATTATAATTGACTTCTTATTTTTACCAGTACATGTTTGTAGTACATAATGAATACATTTTTTTGGTTTTGTTCTGAGGCAGAATCACTGTATAGTTCAGGCTGACCTGAACTCACTTTGTAGCCCAGGTTAGCCTCAAATTTGCAGCAATCCTCTTGCCTCAGCCTCCCAATGCTGGAATTACAGGCATGTGCCACCACTCCTGGTGACAATTGGTTCTTAAATTTTTACTTTTACCAGTACATGTTTGCAGTACATAATAAATGCATTCATTACAGGAACACATCTTAATTCTTTTTATATCCTCTTCCCTGCTTCTTCCTCCTCCTCCTTCCATCTCTTGCTTCTTTTGTGAACTCATTTACTGAGTGACCCTCCCAACTAGATTTTACAGAGGCAGCCTGTATTGCCCTGCCCGTACTGAACAGAAGGCACAGAACAAATTCCAAGTTTAGTTACAGCCAAGAGGCAGAGGGAGGGTTGAACTGCATTTGGGTGTCTTGTTCTGTGGTCCACAGATGTCTGGGATGATTTCCATACCAGTAAGGCTCTTGGTGACAAATGAAAGAAATAGACCTCAGGTAATTTAAGCAGAAAATTGATTTATTGGGAGAATTTGGGGCATGAAATTCATGGGAGGCTGGGAATCTATGCTTTCTCTAGACAAGAGCCCCTTAATGGCCCTTCTCCATGGTTTTATTGTCATACCTGAAATCTGGGGGCAAATATGAGGTGTCCCCACACTGAGAAGTAGGAAAAAAGTAACTAAGTTGTATTCTCAGAATTATGCTGCTCTTTGCATACTTTTGTTTGATTTCCATCTTAGTGAGCAGATGGGAAGCTTAATATGAGCAGGGACAAATGTCAGCCTTTTTCACTGCTGTAACCCCAGGTCTTAGACCAGAGCATGGCATATTATGAATACTTAGTAACTGTGTTGCCTTCTTTTCTTTTTTTTTCAGAACCAGGGATTGAACTAAGGCCCTTTCACTTGCCAGGCAAGTGCTTATTCTACTGAGCTATCTCCCTGGTCCCTGTGTGGCCTATTTGACTAAACATAAATCTCTGAAGTGTTAATACAGAAATGTGCCAATTTGCCTGAGGAATTGAGCATAACCATGGCTCAGTATAGACTAGAGCCTAGTCCAAGGGATTCACGTAGTGCTGGGAAAGCTTGGATCCATTTATAATCCCAGTTTCTCAGGAGGCTGATGTAGGAATTTCATTTGAACCCAGCCTGGGAGTTGGAGGCCAGTATGGGCAATATAGAGAGACCCATATGTTAGAACAAAAATTAATGGACCTAAGAAAAAGTGATAGTCAGAAGGTCTGGACAACTGAAGAAGCCAGAGATCAAGGAGGATGGCAAGGTAATCTCTAGCAGTGGCCATCAGAACACTCTGGGTCCCAAAATACTGACTTAAGAACAGGGAGATGAAGGCAACATTCCTTGAAGATATCAAATTCATCCTCCACCTCAAGCTCTGGATCATCAAACAACCCTCTGAAAACTATTCTGTTCCCCATGTTGCTCTGCCTACTGGGAGGGCATGTTCTCAGCAGTGAACAGGAAGATCCAGTCTGCTTCAAATCTCTGCTTCCTCTTACAAATTAATGAATTGGCATCTGATTTGAAATATCAGTCTCATGAGCCTGGTAAATGTGTGTCTGTTCCACAGAGATGCTGCTGCTTTTATATCTAACAACTGTGGTTCCAGAGCTAGTGTCTAGACCCAAAATGGTGATAAATTCACCAAGGTAACAAATGCTACCCTAGGGACATCCGACATCCAAGTTATCTGAAATTTCTTCTTCCCTTTTTTCTTTCTTCAAACACATTTTTTGTCCATTGAGGCATATATATATATATATATATATATATATATATATATATATATATATATAAAGAACTCCAGGATTTCTGCCCCTGTATGCTTGTATCTTGCTTCTTTGGGTCCCTAATACCTGCTGATCTTGTCAGTATGATGTGAGCAGACTAGCACAAGAGAATAGACTCTTCTGCCATTTTTCCAGAGCTTTGAGTTGCTTATCAAATCCAGGAGTGAGTACTGTGTGCTAGTCCACACTAGCTCCATGATCATCAGTGTATGATCAACAGTGTTTCGTTGTCACAGTTAGAAACCAGACAATGACTTTGGACACACCTTGGAGTTCCATCTTCAACATTTTTTATTTATCTTGAGGCAAGTTCTTGTTACATTGCGCTGACTTGCCTAGGAATTTTGATTCCCCCTTCAGCCTCCCAATTACATGGGATTACAGGTTTATACCACCACACCAGATCTTTTTTGTGGTGTTAGGAACTGAACCTAGGGCCTTGCACATGGAAGGCAAGAACTGTATGACTGAACCACATCCCCAGCTCCTCCCACTGGGTCGTTTTGATTTTGTTTGTGCAGAGGCAGTATCTCACAGTGTAGTCCAGGCATAATATAAACTTGTTATATAACCCAGGCTGGGTATAAACACATGATCTTTCTACCTAAGCCTCCCAAGCCCAGTGCTGATTGCAGGTATGAGCCATCATGCTTGGCTCTTAGAGCCTTTTGCATACTCCTGAGAACATCAGCCAGGCATTCATGTGCATGATTATGATAGCATCATGGAAAGATGGAAGAAAGAATTAAAACAGGGCTGGGGAGATGGCTCAGTGGAATAAGCGCTTCACTGGCAAGCACAAAGGCCTGAGTTTAATCCCCGGTTCTGCCAAAAACAAAAAAAAAAAAAAAGAAAGAAAGAATTAAAACATATTTTTAATCTTTTTCTTTTTTTCAGTGCTGGGGATTGAATCTAAGGCCTTGTGCATGATAGGCAAGAGCTCCACCATGGAGCTATCATCCCAGTCCCCAAGCATTTTTAAGTACAATAATACATGTACATAGTTTTTAAAGAAACAACTAAGAAGGCTGGAGATATATCTCAGAGACATGACACTTTTCTGGTAAGCACAAGGTCCTGAGTTCAATTTTCAGTATAAAAAAAAAAAATCAACTAAGCATAGGACAAGGTTAAACAGTTGCCCTCAGCTGGGTGTGGCAATGCATACTTACAATCCCATTACTTTTTTTTTTTTAATGTATTTGGTACAGGATCTCACTATGCAGCTCAGACTTGTAGTTATCCTCCTGTTTTCAGCCTCCCCGGTGCCAGGATTACAGCATGCACCATCATACCTGGCCTTGGTGGCTGGCTCAGCCAGCTGGTACCAAGGATCAAGCCCTGGTCTCTGTGCTCGCTTAAGCAGGTGCTTAGTCCTCTGAGTTATCTCAATGGCCATAATCCCATTACTTTGAGGCTGAGATGGGAGGATTAACCACCCCAAGTTCCAGATCAGCTTGTTCTACATGGTGAATTCAAGGCCAGCCTGAATTATATAGTGAAACCCTGTTTCTTTTTCTTTTCTTTTTTTCTTTCTTTGTCTTTTTTTGGGGGGGCTGGCTCAGGCTGCCTTAAGGGCAGGTGTGGTGTGGCATGTGGAGCTGGGGATTGAACCACAGTCCCAAAAGCTTGACTGCGTTTGCCCAGGCAGGTGCTTAAACAACAGAGCTAACTGGCAAGCCCCTTTTTAAATTTTTATCTGTATTTATTTTTAAACTTTTTTTTGAGTCCCTGTTTAAAAAAAAAAAGACAACAAAAAAGAAAGTTGTCCTCTAAAGCCGGGCGTGGTGGCGCATGCCTGTAATCCCAGCACTCGGGAGGCTGAGACAGGAGGATTGTTGTGAGTTCGAGACCAGCCTAAGCTACAAAGTGAGCTTAAGGCCAGCCTGAACTGCATAGTGAGACCCTGTCTCAAAAAGACAAAAAAAAAAAAGAAAGTTGTCCTCTATCCTGATTTTTTTCACTTCTAATTCCACCCCCCCCCCTTTTTAATGCATTTAGTACAGGGTCTACAATGTCTCACTACACAGATTGGACACATAGTGATTCTCCTATTTTCAGCCACCCAAGTGCTGGTGTTACAGACACACGCCACCATGAGTGACAGTCTCGATTGCTGTCTCAGTGTGCCCCAGGTCTGGGATCAGCACAGCATACTGGGTATCAAACCCTGGTCTCTGCCAGGTGCTTTAATCCACTGAGCTATGTGGCCAACCCTTTTCTCCTTAAGGCAATCTTTTTTTTTTTTTTTTAATTTTTTGTCTTTTTGAGACAGGGTCTCACTATGCAGTTCAGGCTGGCCTTAAGCTCACTTTGTAGCTCAGGCTAGTCTTGAACTCACAACAATTCTCCTGCTTCAGCCTCCCAAGTGCTGGGATTACAGGCCTGCGCCACCACGCCCTGCCTTTTTTTATTTTTTTAACTTGATTTCCATTGCTGGGGATATAGCTCAGTAGAATAATTGCTTGTCTGGCAAGCACAAGGGCCTGAGTTCAATCCCTGGTTCTGCCAAAAAAGAAAAAACAAAAACAAAAAATTGGATTTCCATTATTTGTCCCAAAAGGCAACTATTCTTTCAGCCTTGTGAAAGCTTTTTATTCTTTTCACTTTTATTAGTACATATTTGCAGTATATAATGGTTTCATTCATCAAGGGCAGTTAGTATATATACTGGCAATACTGATACCTCAATCTTTGTTTTGTTTTGTTTTGTGTTTTGAGACAGTCTTGCTCTTAGTCCAGGCTGGACTTGAACTCCCTATGTAGCCCAGGATGGCCTTGATCCTCCTGCCTCAGCCTGTCAAGTGCTGGTATTCTAGGTGTATGCCACCATGCCCAGTTTATTTCAATCTCTTTACTTCTGTTTTGACTGGTTTCTGTCCCTAATCTTTCATTCTTTTTTGTTTTTTGTAGAACCGAGGATTGAACTCAGGCCCTTGCATTTGCCAGGCAAGGGCTTATTCTACTGAGCCATCTCCCTGGCCCTCATTCCATAATTTGAACAATACAGATCATCTATTTTTCCTGGCTTTTAAATTTCTACTGACATCATACAACAGAAAAAGGTATCTCTTGTATTTCCCTTCCCTTCCCTTGTACTTGCTTTTTCACTTATCCTCCCTGTTGAATTATAGTTTAATTTTAATTTATTACATTTATTTTTATTTATTTATTTTTTGGTTTTTTTGAGACAGGGTCTCACTATGCAGTTCAGACTGGCCTTAAACTCACTTTGTAGCTCAGGCTGGTCTCGAACTCACAACAATCCTCCTGCCTCAGCCTCCCAGGTGCTGGGATTACAGGCCTGAGCCACCATGCCCAGCTTAATTTGTTACATTTGTTTTTGTTTTTTTTTTTGTCTTTTTGAGACAGGGTCTCACTGTGCAGTTCAGGCTGGCCTTAAACTCACTTTGTAGCTCAGGCTGGTCTTGAACTCACAACAATCCTCCTGCCTCAGCCTCCCCGAGTGCTGGGATTACAGGCATGCGCCACCATGCCCGGCTTAATTTGTTACATTTGAAACCTTACACAGAGTTTAGTCTGTGTTTCAACTTGCTATGTCACCCATGCTGGGCTGGAATTCTTGATCCCTTTCTCCCAGCTTCCCAATTTTATAGCTCAGTTTTCTATGGGCATGCCTGTATGGGCATGCACTATGGAGGACTGAACTCAGGGCCTTTTCACTGAATTGTGTGTTTAGCTCTTTTTAAATTTATTTTTCACTTTTGAGACAAGCTCTTACTAAGTTGCCTAGCCTGGGCTCAAACTTGGAATTCTCTTGCATCAGACTTCCAGAATGCTGTGATTGTAAGTATGTGCTTGGTTTATATATAGTTCAGTGTTTAAATACAAATATTTAATATTCTTTTTTTTTTTTTTTTTTTTTTTTTTTTTTTTTTTTTTTTTTTTTTTTTTTTTTTTTTTTTTTTTTTTTCGGAACTGGGGATTTAACTCAGGCCCTTGCACTTGCCAGGGAATTGCTTATTCCACTGAGCCATCTCCCCGGCCCTTCCAAAATATTTTGACTATGCAAGTATACTATGACTACATTTTCTTTTCTTTCTTTCTTTTTTTTTTTTTAAACTGGCTCAGGTTGTCTTCAGGACAGGTCTGATAAGCCTTGAGGATCTGGGGATTGAACCACAGCATCTTGATTGCTTTGTTTAATTACTTAAACAACTGAACTAATGGGCAGGCCCCATCCTTTTTGTTTTTTTGCAATAAGGTTTTCCTATGTAGTTCAGGCTGATTTTGAGCTCATTGCGTAGCCTAGGTTGGCCTTGAACTGACAGCAATTTTCCTGTCGCAGCTTCTTAAATGCTGGGATTAGAGGCAGGCATATAGCTACCATGCTTGGCTACATTTGATTTTTTGTATAGTTTTCAGACTTAAATTCTCTCTCTCTCTCTCTCTCTCTCTCTCTCTCTCTCTCTCTCATAATTTTGAGACAAGGTCTCACTGTGCAGTTCAAGCTAGCCTTTAGCTCACTCTGTAGCTAGGCTGGTCTTGAACTTGAAACAATCCTCCTGCCTCCAGCTCCTAAGTGCTGGGATTATGGGCATGTGCCACCATTCCTAGCTAACTGTCTCATTTTAGTTTTACTTAAATTGATGTATGTCTATCATGAATTTAGTTCTACTCTTCCTTGCCAGAGGTACAATAATCGTTCCATCTGGCCAGACTCACTTGCTAATCAGTTTCTTAGTTATCTTTTCTTGTGACTTTGTTTGCCTCTTCAGATCTTACTTTATTGGGGTTTTGATTGCTTCATAGCTGTTATCTTGTACCTTGCCTTCACATGATCCTAGAAATTCCTTCTGCTTTTTTCCTGTATTAGTACCCGTTTTTTCTTCTTTTATTTTTTATTTTTTCATCTTTTTTGAGACAAAAAGCTCAGGCTGGCCTTGAGCTCACTTTGTAGCCCAGGCTGGCCTTGAAATCATGATTCTCCTGCCTCAGCCTCCTGAGTGCTGAGATTCCAGGTGTGTGCCATCATGGCTCATTTTCTTTATTCTTTTTCTTTCTTTCTTTTTTTTTTTTTATCTTTTAAAACAAAAGCATTTATTTTGAGTGATTGCTGCAATTCTCTCTTTCTTTTTTTCTTTTTGTATTTTAGGGAGGGGTGTACAGAGTGTTTGGGGTCTCACTATTAGATCCGATTTGTAGTGATCCGCCTGTTTACGGCCTCCCAAGAGCTAGGATTACAGGCTTCAATTGCCATTTCAGTGTGACCTGGGGATCAAACCCCTGGCTCCTGCACCAGCTTGTAGGTGCTTTAATCCACTGAGCTATTTGCCTGGCCCTAGATTGCTGCCATTGTCCAGATGAGCTGTATGCAGCAACAGCTGCTCTCTTGGGTTTGGGTGTTGTTCCTTCACAGAATCCATGCCTGAATCTGCGACATAGGATTTTAAGGTGCCTTATCCCACCAGTTCCGGTGGCATTTCGCCTTTTGGCTTTTGCACTGCAGTTATACTTTCTCTTGTGCTTGGCGGGATAGCAGCATTCGCCACAAGTCGACTTCTGAAGGCGGTGGGCCTCAGAGCCACGGTGGTGGCACAACGCGCGCGCCTTATTACGACGCTTTCCAAAGATGATGTTCCCGTTGTCATCTCGCTTGTGCTGAGACCAAAGAGCCACGGCCTGTTTTCTGAAGCTTATTTGTTCCTCTTCCTTGTTTCACTTCCTTGCTTTGGTGGAGCATGTCCTCCAGGATGAAAAAGGGTGCTTGGAAGCAACGTTTTTGTATTTTTAAAAAAATTTTTATTCATTTTAATGAGAAAATAAAATAGCAATGAAACAGTTTCAAAACAGGTTAGTAGAACAGTTATAATAATTAATACATTGTATATTGTCTTCGTAGTGATTTTTCAGAGGACAAGATACAGACATAAATATCTAGTCTAAATGATCGATTTTGCATTTTTGCAATTTATTATAGCTTCATTTTGGTTGATAGTTTGGCTATGATAGAAAATTAGATTGGAAACAATTTCTTTTCTTTTTGTTTTTAGCGGAACTGGGGATTGAACTCAGGCCCTTGAGCCTGCCAGGGAAGCACTTATTCTACTGAGCCACCTCCCTGGCCCCTTTCTTTTCTTTTTTCTTTCTTTCTTTTCTTTTTTGTATTTGTAAGGCAGTCTACAGGGTGTTCGGGGTCTCACTACTAGATTAAACTCATAGTGATTCCTCTATTTACAGCCTCCCAAGAGCTGGGATTACAGGCATGCACCACCATGCCCAGGGTCAGTTACCATCTCAACACGCCCCTGGGGTGGGGCTGGCACGGCCTGGATCGAACCTCTGACCCTGTGCCTGTTTGCAGGCGCTTTAATCTGCTGAGCTATTTGGCTGGCCTTCAAAATAATTTCTTTTGAGAATTTTAAAGATTTTAAAATTCCTGTTTTCCTGTTTTCCATCAACCAGTGTTGTTGAAAAGACATCATTTGATCTACAAACCCTTCTTTGTAAGCAGGCTTTTTTCCTTCTAGAAGCTTTTACAAATATTTTTGGATTTCATTTTGTTTTGAGATAAGATCTTGCTATGTATTCCAGTCTGGCCTTGAGTTCACAACAATCCTTTTGCCTCACCCTCCTAAGTACTGGGATTACAGGAATTTACCACCATTCTGGAAGCTTTTAAGATGTACTCTTTCTCCCTAGTATTTTGAATTTTTTTCAATGATGTGCTTTTTTTTTTTTTGTGGTACTGGGGATTGAGCTCAGGACCCTAGCTTGCCAGGCAAGTGCTTATTCTACTGAGCCATCTTCCCGGCCCATAATAAAGAATTTGATTGGCCTCTTTCTCTAGTTGCTGTGAGATAACCTCTAAATACTTAGAATTCCCCAAGTATTACAATGTCTTTGTTATTCATAATTTATGCTAATAAAGTCACTCCTCATGGTAGGCCCCATACATAGTTTAAGATAACTCAAAGATAGGGGCTGGCCCTACCAGGCAGATTGTTATGTGATTAGAAGACAGAAACTTTGAGCCACAAGAGACTGAAGGAGAAAGGATGGGACTGAAGACCAAGTTCAATAGTGTAGACAATGATTGATCAGTCATGCCTATGCAATGTGCTCCCAATAAAAACTGCATGCTGAGCCGGGCGTGGTGGCGCAGGCCTGTAATCCCAGCACTCAGGGGGTTGAGGCAGGAGGATTGTTGTGAGTTCGAGACCAGCCTGAGCTACAAAGTGAGCTTAAGGCCAGCCTGAACTGCATAGTGAGACCCTGTCTCAAAAAGACAAAACAAACAAACAAACAAACAAACAAACAAAAAACTGCATGCTGTGCCAGGTGTAGTAGCACATGCCTGCAGTCCCAGCACTCAAGAGGCTGAGTAAGGAGGATTATCATGAATTCAAGGCCAGCCTGAACTACACAGCGGGACCCTGTCTTAACAAGACCCACCCCCAGCCCCCTGGAAAAATCCCACAAAACTGCATGAGCCAAGAGGATGATGCATCCTGACTGCATGGGAACAGAGTACTGAGAGCTGTGCATGGGGGATCTTCTAAGACTTTGCCTTGTATCTTTTTTTTTTTTTTCCTTTGGCCTGGTCCCGGTCAATACTAGCATTGCTATAATAAAACTCTAACCAAAATCTCCCTGTCCTGAGCTCTGTGAAGTGTTCTAGTGAATTACTGAGTCTGAGGGGATAGTGAGAATGTTACAAGGTTCTGGGGTTCTATAGACTCTTTCTAGGTCCTTTCTGTCCGAAACAAAGAATTGGACAAGACACATGAAAAGTTGGCAAAGCTTTACATTTGTCAAAGGTAGGAAAAGAAATATACTTCAGGGTGCTGCGGATTAGCTCAGTGGCACAACACCTGCCTGCCAAGCACAAAGTCGTGAATTCAATTTCTGGTACAAAAAACTCTGCACACTGAAAGACGTATACTTTGCGGAGTAAAAATGTGCCACTGACAGCTCACAGGTGGAGGTCTTTTGTATTCCTCATTCTTCAGGCTGACATCAGATCCAGGCCATCCCATCAAAAACTTGATTGCGGGCTGGGGAGATAGCTCAGTGGAATAAGTACTAGCCTGGCAAGTGCAAGGTCCTGAGTTCAATCCCTGGTACCACAAAAATGAAAAAAAAAAACCCAAAACTTGATTGATCAGATAACACTTTCTCATTGGTCCAAGGTGCAGAGACAGGGAACTATATATTCTGTGCCTTTGTCCTGAATCTCTATGATTGACAGGTCAGGCTCAGCCAGTTTTCCATACCCTGATCTTCAAGAACCCCCAAATTGAAGCCAGTATCTGAAATAAAAGGTCAGACTTGTGGAATTGATAGTAACCTATTAAGTTTGGCTTAACTCCAGATGCAATTGCTGTATCCTTTTGCATTCTTTGCCCTAAGCTTTTTAATCTGCAAACCCTTTCACTCTATAATTATTTCTTTGAAAAATCCCCTGGTCCTGCCAATTTTCCCCCTTCTTTCTTCTTGAAACTTCTGCTAGCTTTTTTTTCTTTCTTTCATATCTCCACCCCTGTGTATTTTGTTTAATTTTCTGGAAGACAGAAAGTTAACATTTTTTTAGACTATTTATTTTTAAATTTTGAGACAAATTCTCCTTAAATTGTCCAGGCTGGCCTCAAACTTACAACATTCTTGCCTCAGCTTCCATGGTGAGGGTTATAGGCATAAACTGTCACACCTGGCTTATATTTTTAATTTCTAAAATCTATTTTTATTGTTCTCTAATTGTTCCCCTTCTGAGTTTTGGACAATTTCATTTTTGTGTATCTTGGTATGATTTTATTTATTTATTTATTTATTTATTTTTTGTCTTTTTGAGACAGGGTCTCACTATGCAGTTCAGGCTGGCCTTAAGCTCACTTTGTAGCTCAGGCTGGTCTCAAACTCACAACAATCCTCCTGCCTCAGCCTCCCGAGTGCTGTGATTACAGGCCTGTGCCACCACGCCCGGCTCAGTATGATTTTATTTAAACCTTGTACAAAAGTTCATTTTTCTTGGAAATCTGGTATTATAAGTTGAACTAAATTCAGAAATTTTAAATCTTTAAATATTTATTGCAAAAAAATAAATATTTATTACCTACTCTTTTCTACTTTGAGAATTCTAATTATATAAATTAAAAAAAAAGAAAGGAGCAGTCAATGTCTACAATTTTTGCTTTTGCTCTGTTTTTTTTCCTCTCTTGAATTTCTTATAACTTCTTAGTTATTTTTTTTTTAAACAAAACTTAAGGGGCTGGGGAAATGGCACAGTGGAATAAATGCTTCACTGGCAAGCACAAGGGCCTGAGTTCAATTCCTGATTCCTGCCAAAAAAACAAAACAAACAAAAATAACAAAATTTATACGTTTATATCTGAAAAACTAATTTGCATATAGCATCATATAATACAGCAACCATTGTTG